>JBBPDJ010036736.1:0-14422 GCA_037974625.1 Cucumis cinereus | reverse complement strand
TCCAACAAAAACCCGTCAAAGTAACTCAAATAAATATAGCAAAACAAAACCTTGAGCAACGACCTCTTAATTTCATATTACGTATTGTGATCGAAACTGCATAAATCTGCAAAAGGAGAAGGAAAAAAAACTGAATTGGGTAGATGTAATCACAAGAGAAAACTGGTGTGTATATTTTTTAACACTCAAGCCTGGCTCTGTGAGAACAATATTAGAAGCACTTCTAGCAACATCAGTAGCATCAGCAACTGCAATTCCAATGTCAGCCTTTTTTAGTCCAGGAGCATCATTCACACCGTCTCCGGTCATTCCACAAATATGTTTCCTCTCTTGTAAATTCCTTATGATCTCGTATTTGTGTTCTGAACATTCAACAATGGAAATTTTAGAGTACATGGCTATATAAATGAGACTTTCACATCAGTTCAATTCATTTCTCACCTGGAAAAACTCTAGCAAAGTCATCTGCCTTTTCAATTAACTCTTCAATAGGAATGCCTGCCATGCTTTCATCCTTGTGTTGACCAAGTAATGATGCAGATGGATACATGTTTGTTCCCATGCCAAGTCTTCTACCAGTTTCTTTGGCAATGGCAAGTTGATCACCTGCATATCATTAAAAATGATAAGTCAAGAAACATAGTAAATAATGTGAAAATCAATAATTTGATGAGACAAGTAGTAGTGTTGAAACATATCCCTGAAACCTAATTGGTATTTGTTTGTGTTATTTATGATTTTAGGCCTAGGATTTAAAGAGATGTCATATATGTCTACCCCTTAATCTTACTAATATATTTGTAATGTGAATTATATGATATTTCTCTCTAATAATAAATTGCTCACTCTCTATGCGTGATTGTGAACATGGCTAAACACGGTTAGTTGAATTACCGGTAATCATCTTGACATTCACTCCTAGATCGAGAGCTCTTTTGATGGTTTCTCCACTGTCACGCCTTGGAGGATCAAACAGAGGCAATAAGCAAACAAATTGCCATGGACTTCCAGACTTTCTTTTCTTTTCTCTGGCACTTCCTTGATGAAGAGATTTTACACAACAATGATTAGAATTTCTTTTTCCAAATTTAGTAAACATCTGACTTGTTCAATGTTCTTCGATGAAACAAACTTGTGAGATCCAATAGCCATTGTCAGAGACAATAAAGTAGGCATAGCAATTGGTAGATCAACTTGCAACCAATGGGTTTCTTTTCATGAGGTAAGTCGACATTGTCCCAAGTGTGAGTTTTTACTAAGTCTTAGAGTTCATCATTCATTGCTTACTGCCATAGAGGGTCAGTACTGACCTCCTTATAAGAGGAAGGCTCAACCAAAGACATAATAGTGGAAAAACAATGGTAATCCTTGAGATGATAAGGAATTTGGCTTACTCCGCTGGAACGACGAACAGGTGCAGATTCAGATTTAGCACAAGAAACAGATGGTAGATTCGGAGGCACAGAGAGAGGAATGGATTGAGTGAGCTCAGTGATAGATAGAGGATGAGGTTCAGTGTCATAGGGAGAGTCATTTGGGGAAAATAAATCAATAAAAGGATCAGTGAAAAATGAAGGAGAACTAGATAGAGAGGCATGAAAGGAAGAAAGAGTAGAAAGCATACGATGTTCCCAAAAAGTGACATGGCGAGATATACGTAATCATTAAGAGATTGAGTCCCAACAACGAATTTTTTTTTGTTCAGTGCCATATCCCAGAAAACAACATAGACGAGCATGAGGTTCAAGTTTGGTATGTTCATGAGGATGTAATAACACAAAACATTCACAACCAAAGACTTTAAGATTGGAGTAAGAGGGGACAGTACCATAGAGTCTTTCAAAGGGGTAGATGTTGTGAATGACTGGAGATGGAAGACGGTTGATGACATAAACGAAGGTGAGGACAGCCTCACCCCAAAATTTCTTGGGGCAGGAAGCAGAGAGAAGTTGAGCAGGAATAAAGTCCAGAATATGACGGTGTTTTCGTTCTGCTTGACCATTTTACTGAGAGGTATGAGGGCATGAACGTTGGACCAGAGTGCCCTGTTGGACATGAAAGGAAAGAAGGCGAGAGACCTTATTTTCCATTGCATTATCTATGAGAAGAGTTTTAATGGACAGAGAAAATTGAGTGTGAATCATATTTACAAAATCAATGTAAGTTTGAGGTAAGGAAGAGCAATGTTTAAGAAAGTAAATCCAAGTAAAACGAGAATAATCATCAATAAATAGAACAAAATATCGACAACCATTGACAGTAGTAGAGGGAGAAGGTCCCTAAATGTCAGAATGGACCAGACCAAAAGGAGTATCACATACGGATGCAAAAGTAGTAAATGACAAAACACGTTGGTTTTGCAAGTTTACAATTAACACAATCAAAAGAACTAAATTTATATACATTGTCTAGAGTACCAGTGGAGACTAGATTACGAAGTTTATCGAAGATTCGTGACCAAGACGAAGGTGCCACTAATATAAAGAATGGCCAGTGACTGGAGCAGAGATAGATGTAAACAGAGAGTGTTGGAGAGATGTGAGCTCAAATAATCTTCCCACCTTCCGTCCCGTACCAATCACGTGTCTTGTCTACAGATCCTGAACCTGATAACCATGAGAAGAAAAGATAATTGTAAGACCAAGGTCACACAATTCACCAACAGAGGGAATGGTGCTTTGGACTTGTTTAGTAATATCTCCTGTAATAATGCGCCATAACTTACGACCGATAAAAAAACTCCTCATTTGGTGGGCCCAGGTAATATAGTTTGGGTCATCAAAAATAGTGCCAATAGGAGCAGAAATATCAATTTTCTCCATAGTTCTTGGATTCGTGAACAAAGAGTAACTGATGACTATGAACATAGAATGAAATCGGCAACGGTGAGTTGTGCACTAATCTGAAAAAAAAGAAACGCGGCGGAAACGTGAAGCACCACAGCGGAAACGCGGCGGGTAGATTTGGGTTTGCGACGGACGGAGGAAAGTGGTGTGCTGGCAGGCACAGATCTGTAGAGAACGAAGGTCAAGAGGAGTATGCTGGCAGGCGTGGATCTGCAGAGATCGAAAGTCAAGAGTCGTGTGCTAGTTGGTGCACATCTGCAGAGCAAAAATATGGTGGCTTGGATCTATGGCGACAAATCTGGAGGTCGTGGCTGACTTCGTGCGGCGTGGCTGGCGGGCGAGCGACGGCGATGCAAGGCGAACATGTTTAGGGTTGAGGCAGCGAGTTTTGGTGATGTGGGCAGCGTGAAGAGCGGCGGTGCGAACAGGTTTCGGCAGGGTGAGGTAGGTGGCGTGGAGATGTGGGCGGCTGGATCAGGGTGTTGACGGACTGAAGACACGAAGCTGAAGGCGATGCTTAACGAGGTATTGCGGTTGAGGTAGTGTAAGAAAAACCTAAATAATTTTGGGCTCTGATACCATATTAATTTTGTAATGTTTGTATCTTTCTTATTTAAAATAGTGGCTATTACATATGTATTTATATACAACTAAAGATATCATGAAAAGAAAAATATATCCTAATAATTACAAGATTACCAAATAATATAAAATAAAATCTCTACCAGAATAATATAAGATCTCCTAATACATTATTCCGATACAATAACAATGTACATGAATTTAAATTTCTCAATAGTTTACCTCTCTAGTCAAAATTCAATTTTTTAATAAATAATCATAGGATAATTGGACATGAGAATCTTTATGTTAGATTTTCTTTTTTAACTTTTGTCTAATCATTGGGGTTAATTAGATATGTGAAAAATCAATGGTAGTTGTAACGGCTCCACAAAAGAGAGAATACAATCTACATATTCATCTTTCCTAAATTCTTTTAATTAATTGATTTCATGAACCCACTAGAAAAGCTACACGTGTCATCACTATAATTAACAACAATAATAATAACATGTGTTCATTGATCAATTTGAGCTTGGGAGCTAATTTTTTGTTGAATTATCAGTCAGCTGGTCGAATTTTTTAATATCAGCTGGTCGAATTTTTTAATATTTGCCACTATAACCGATCGACTAGTAATTTAGATCGGGTTTTCAGGTTGTCGTCTTTGATCAACTCTAATCCATATAACTTTTGAATAAAACATAATGAATCCTGACAATTGTTAAATTATCAATCAACCCAAAGAAGCTTTAGTTATGAATTTGAAGGATGTAGAAAACTCAATTGATAAAATGAATGTTAAATTAGAAAATAACAAACAGATTAACGCGATGGATGAAAATAAAATAATATTACCCTAAACTAATATCTGTACAAGGGAGAATCAGGTAAATATATTCAAATATATTATTATAGAATGATTGGGTATATATATTCACATGAAAGGATATATAAGTAACATTTAAAATTTAATCATAATTCTATGGATGATAATTTATATACGTTAACCACAATTTAAACGTACTTATGAACATGAGAAAACGAAAAAATATTTATGGTTTATATTATGAAAATAGAAACAAAAGAAGAATTAATCAATACAGTAACATATCAAGAATATATAAACTCAATCGACACCTCTACGTACCTGTCAATCTTACTTGAAAAATTAATGAAAATAAAGGGATGTAAAATTAAAGGACACATATTGTAAAGCAGAAAAAAAAAGATTAATTTTGGAATTATAGTGATTTGATAATTAACAAGAGCTTAAAATTGTGGATGGAATACATTAGAAATTGAAATTCAGATAAAATCTAATACGGTTTCTTTGACAATAAATAATTTGTAAAAGAAAAAAAGTAAAAATGAATGAATTTATTTTAATGGTAAAATAATAAGGGGGAGTTGTAATAGTAACTTTATAATTAATGAAAATTGAGTTCTGTGTCATTGGTTTTCTGATTTTTGCAAAAATAGCAACAACAGACAACCCCACCCCAATTACTAAAGTATGAAACATCCAAAAAACCCCATCTCTTCATCCTCATTTAAAGTGGATGGGAATTTGTATTGAAGCCATTTCACACACACACACATATTGTTAGGTGTTTATTCATAAATATAATTTATAGTATTAAATTTTTGTCGACATGTTGATATTTTCATCGATATCGCCAAAATATTACATAAAATTTTTTTTGCCACATTCAACGGATATCTAATATTATGCTTTAAGAAAACCAATGAAAAAAAAAATTGGTGTCTTAACTGTAGTTGTTTGGGTTGGTTCATTTATTCTCTTAAGTTGAAATACCAATAAAATGAAATACACATGCTCTACTCCAAAGTAAGCATTATTGGCTATCATCTTGGTCATCTAATTACTCATTGTATCAATTGTTATCTGATTACTATCTTTTTGTTATTGAATTACTATCGTCTTATACTTATTTCCTATTTGATATTGATTGTTATCTGATTGACAATGATATTAATTACAATCTGATTACTCTGATATTGGTTGTCTGATATCAGTTGTTAATGATACTGGTTGTTATATGATTGATTTGTGGGAGATTTAAGGTATCATATCGGAACAAGGCAATGAGTTTTTATGACGATGTTTGATTAGAGACCCAGAAGAAGGCAATGATTAGACAGCGCATGAATCTGAATTTTAGTTTTAAATTTCTTCCTATTTTAATATGAATAAAATGTTTGCCAAATTGTTAGTCATGGAACAACCTTCCAAATATTAGCAATAATAAACTCAACAACAAAGCAACCTAATCTAGATCTCTAAAACCCTTTTCTTATTAAAATCTCACCATTTTTTACTTTCAAAACCCTAATTTTTCATCAAAATGTTGATACACAAAGACTCCCTTTCAATAGCACCAATTTCCAAAAACCTTTTTCCTATTATTCAATCAATGAGGCTTATCTTTGTAGATCCCCAAATTATTGAATAAAAATTTACCACATACAAATTTCTTCTTAGTGTGTAAATAGAATAAGATGCATATCATTGTCACATATTTAAATGCACGTATGTATGATGTGAATGTGTATATATATCTACACTAAATAGGGCAATTGCCTATTTCACATAATTTCCCTTTGCTATATAAATATTAATTTGAAAGATTTGGGAGGCCACAATATGTAATCCTTTGTAATATGTATGTGTAAACACAAATGTCAAAGATTAGTGGAGCCCATTATATAGTGTTTATATTAATAAATAATACCTTTTTTTTTTATTATTCTTGTTATTATTAAAATTAAAATGTAAACAATATATATATATATAAGAAGCCCATTGTCCCCATAAAGTCTCATTTGAATGGTAGCGTTTGACTGAGTTAGTTCAAATAATCAAATTCATGTTTGATATACATACACCTCACTACATAATGTTCATTTTTAAACTTCATCCCAAATAACTTTGATGTCTTTCCCATTCTTGATAAGAAAACTCTAGGATTTGTAAAATTAGGAACCCAATTAGAAAACCCCTAATAACAAATTCTAAAACCCCCAAATCAATTTGACAAAAGCCCAATGAAATGGATTAGATTTGGATTACCCTTTGATCGAAGACTAATAGATAAGGAGAACTAGTTCCTCACTTCAAGTTCGAACACTCCACAAGCAAGGTGATCAAACTTACTTGAATGTTCTAGGTTTACAACACGAAATCAAGAATTGCAAAAAGGCGGCGATGAGATTCTGTCATCTAGCAAAGAATTTCCATTCACAGAAAACCCTAAAACTTTAATCATTAAAAACTCTTCCGAAAAAACCTAAAGGCGAGGCTTAAATAGCCTCCCAATAAAATCCTAATTCATTGGAAAAAGCCTAATTATCTCTTTCTAAATGTTATTAAAAAAATATCAAATTAAAAAAGATAAAATTGAAAAATATTAAAAATACATCATAATTATTAAATAAAGTCTAATTAATAATTTGATATTTGGTCGGTTCATATCATCCTCTCCTTCTTTTGAAGGATTCGTCCTCGAATCTCAATCGGCTCCATCTTGTAGCGTCAACTGATTCCAATTATAAATCTTTTGAGCAATTGTTGATGCTCGATTCTCTACAATTAAGTTCACATCCTCTTGAATGTGAGAATTCAATGTTAATTGTGATTGGTCCTGAAGGTTACACAAAGGTGTCCTGGTTCATACCATTTTCTCTTCCTTTTGAAGGATTCGTTCCCGAATCAAGGACGTTGTCTGCATCAAAATAAGTTAAGTTAGAAACATTAAAAGTTGTACTCACACCATACATACCTTTAAGATCAATCTGGTAGGCATTGTCATTGATTTTTTTATCACTTGAAAATGGTCCATCTCCTCTTAGGTTTAATTTCAAGTCTCGCTGATGTGAAAATCTTTCCTTTCGAAGGTAGACCCAAACCAAATCTCCTTCCTTAAATATCATGAACTTTCGATGTTGATTAACCTTCTATGCTACCTTGGCATTTTCCTTCTCAATTCTTTCTTTAACCTCTTTATGGAGCTCTCGAATAATGGTGGCCTTCTCTTCAGCGTGAACATTCACCACCTTTCTTATACAATATAACACAAGGAAAAGTTTCAATGAACTTCAACCATTTTTCATGTTTCCGATTAAGCTTTTGTTGGCCCTTTAAGTGTTGTAAGCTTTGGTGGTCAGTATGGACAACAAACTCTTTTGGCCACAAGTAATGTTGCCAAGTTTATAATGATCTCATGAAGGCATAAAGCTCCTTGTGATATGTAGGATAGTTCAAGGCAGCTCCATTTAACTTCTCACTAAAGTACATGGACGGTCTTTCTTCCTGCATTAAAACTACTCCAATTCCTATGCCACTAGCATCACACTCAATTTCAAATGTTAGCTCAAAATTAGGTAAGGTAAGTAAAAGCACATTACATAGATTATCTTTCAAATCATTGAAAGCACGTTCTTGTGCTTGGCCCCACTCAAATTTTACATTTTTCTTAACAAGTTCATTAAGTGGTGCAACTATGGAACTAAAATATCTAATGAACCTCCTATAGAAGCAAGCTAAGCCATAAAAACGTGTAACCTCACTAGCATTCTTAGGTGACGGCCACTCCCTAATTGCTTTAACCTTCTCAGAATCAACTTCCACTCCTTTACTAGAAACTATAAAACCTTGGAAGTTTACTTTTTCCATGCAAAACAACACTTTTTGAGATTAGCGTAAAGTTTTTTCCTTCTAAGTGCTTCTAGAACACACCTAACATGCACAATATGATCCTCTAGTATATTAGCATATATTAGGATGTCATCAAAGTAAACCACAACAAACTTCCCTATAAATTCACGCAGTACATGGTTCATAAGTCTCATAAAAGTACTAGGTGCATTGGTTAAGACATTCATACAAACCAGTTTTGAAAGTTGTTTTCCATTCATCTTCAACATTCATCTTAATTTGATGGTATCTAGATTTTAAGTTAATTTTTGTAAACACGCTACAACCATGCAATTCATCTAGCATATCATCCAACCTAGGAATAGGATGTCTATACTTAAATGTAATTTTATTAATAGCCCTACAATCTACACACATTCTCTAAGATCCATCATTTTTAGGTACAAGTAATACGGAAAAACTACAAGGACTTAAACTCTCACGTACATACCTATGAGCAAGCAACTCTTAAACTTGCCTTTAAATCTCTTTGGCCTCTTGTGGACTGGTTCGATATGCTGGTCGATTTGAAATCTGAGCTTCAGGAATGAAGTCAATTTTATGCTCAATGCCCCTGAATGATGGTAACTTCTTTTGTAAGTCCTCAGGAAAAACATCATTGAATTCCTGCAAAAGAGACACAAACAGACTAGGCAGCTGGGAGGATCCAAGATCCTCAGTTAGAAAACAAGCTTCTTTAAATATAACCATAAGTATGGTTCTTTTTGAAAACATAGCTCTTCTAACTTCACAAGACTTAGCACTCCAACTCACTAATTTTCTCTCTTTTTTCTCTTGAAGCCGCATGCTATGATCTTGCTTTTCTCTCAATCCCCCATTTTCTCTCAAGCTCTCTTGTTCTTTTTTCAATCCCTAATTTTCTCTCAAACTCTCTTTTTCTTTTTTCAATCTCTCATTTTCTCTCAAACTCTCTTTTGCTTTTGTTGCGACTTCTCCTCTTCTTTTCTCTAACTTTTCTTGATCAATAAGCACCTCTTTAGGGGAGAGGGGTACAAGTACAGTTTTCCTATCATTGTGTATAGAAGTGTAACGATTAAAAAACACATCATAAATAACTTTCCTATCAAATTGCCAAGACCTTCCAAGAAGTATATCACCTGCATGCATGGGTACCACGTCACACAATACTTCATCCTTGTATTTCACTATGACAAAAGGAATCTTCACTTGCTTAGTCACTCTGAGTTCTCCACAATCATTAAGCCACTGTAATTTGTAAGTTCGTGGATGAGGTATAGTATCTAAGTCTAGTAGTGAGATTAAACTAGAGCTCACCACATTTGTACAACTCCTACTGTCAATCACAACACTACATGGTATAGTTTGTAAAAGGCAACGTGTATGAAAAAGATTCTCTCTCGGATTCTCCAAATCATCCTCCTTCATGCGTGTACTTAAGGTTCTTCTATTGCCTAGGGACAATTGTGAAGTATCTTCCACATCCTCTCCTTCTTCATCACTCACTAAATTTTCTGGCTCTGCATCATCTTCCCTCACATCAGTGACTATCTATCTCTCCTTCTCTAAGAATCATTGTCCTTTTATTAGGATATTTCCTACTAATGTGCCCCACTTCTTTACACTTTTAACACTTCAGGTTTCTATTTCTACATGTGGATTCCTCCTTCTTTGGTTTTGTTTTTTTTTTTATGAAGATTATGCTTTATCTTTAAGCTTATCACTTCCTATCTCGACTTTAAGTTTAGAATCTGTAGATTTGTCACCATGCTTCCAAGAAGTTGAATGAGAAAAATTTTTAGAAGTCAACCTGGATTTGCCCCTCTGTAACTACTTTTCTACCTTTTCAGCAAGATGCACTAATGTCTCTTATATCCTCACACTCTTGCAATTTAACACGTTTTGCCACATCAATATTTAATCCATGAAGGAAGCTAGCCATAATGTTCTCTTCACCCTCATCCATATCCAATCTTTCCATCAAGATCCCTATCTCCTTGTAATAATCATCTACACTCTTACTTTCTAGGCGTAATGCCTGAAGTCGTTGTGCACAATCTCTCAAGTAATGTTTTGGCACAAACTGACTCTTCATGAGCTCTCTCAATTCGGTCCATGTCTCCACTAGACCCTCCAGTCGTCTCCTCCTCTTAGAACATACCTTATCCCACCATGTTTGTGCATAGTCCTTAAAATGTGTGATGAAGATAGTTACCTTTTTCTCTTCAGAGAGATCATTACCACGAAAGGTATGTTCTGCCTCATGTTTCCATTAGAAGAAGTCTTCAGGATTCGATGTACCATGAAATTTTGAAAATTTAACTTCAATGTTTAGATCGTCATGGTTGTTTTCTCTTCTACCTTGCGGCCTCCTATTATGAAAACCTCCCCTTTCTCTCGGGCCATGTCGCTCCTCTCTCCTAGGCTCATCTATAACAGGATCAGAGTCGGATTCATTTTGCTCTAATTCTTCGTCATCCTCAAAATCTCTCACAACCTGTCTCCCTACTTCATGTATTTCCCTAGCTTGAAACCTTTGTTCTATTCTGTCCAACCTCGCATTGAGTAAGGTCTCTAGGTGTTGCATGACTTCCTCATTTAATCGTCCTTGTAACTCCCCCTATTGAACACCTTCGTTACCTGTCATTGCTACAAAACAAAAATAAGTGAAAGAAAAGTAGACCTCACAATCACTCTCTATCGTGTTTCTCTCGTTAGATGTTTTCACTCGTGTTTACACTCAAATTGTATCTCTCTCACAAATATGAACTCTTTGGGTGATAGCCAAGATTTTGCAAACAAGCTCAGAAGAGCAAGCCAACAAACAAAGCAAGAATACCTGTAAAGTGTCCAACTCAAGCAAAGAACCAGTTGAATGCAACAAAAGCGAAAAACTTAAAATCAAGAATGTAATGTTCGAGATTCAACAAAGTAGATAAGAAACGATAAAAATATGATATTTAGAATTAAGAACCTAATATTCAAAATTCAAGAATTATGCAAGATGAACAAAGAAAAGCAACCTACTAGACAAAATAATGATAAAAGAAACAAAGAATTAAAAATAGAATCCAACGACACTAATTTTATCCAAAACTCAATTCAAAAAGTCAACCAATTGCCCTTTAAAAACTATTAATTTTTCTAATAAAAGTTAAGCAACTTAAAACTATGAAAAATCAGCATCTTAATTGACGTGTCTGTTTGACGTGCTTCAATTGTTTTTTTAAAAACACACAGTACCGTCTGTAACTTCGAATTTTTTCTTTTAATGTTTTCTTTTATTTCTTTGTCTTTTCTTTTTCTCTTTTTCTTCTTCCTCCATCCGATTACTGTACTGTGACAAGTTAATTTTTTTAAAAAAAATCAAGAACAAAACAAGTTAAAAACTAGACTTTAATTAAAAAAAAAAAAAGCAATAACCATATACCCAATCTAGAGCCTAGGCTCTGATACCAAATGATAAGAAAATCCTAGGATTTGTAAAATTAGGAACTCAATTGGCTAACCCCTAGTAACAAATTCTAAAACCCTAAATCAATTTGACAAAAACCCAATGGAATGAACTAGATTTGGATTACCCTTTGATCGAAGACCAAGAGATTAGGAGAACTACTTCCTGACTCCAAGTTCGAACAATCCACAAGTAATGTGATCAAACTTACTTGAGTGTTATTGGTTTTCAACCTTAAATCAAGAATTGCAAAAATGCGACGATGAGACTCTGTCATCTACCAAAGAACTTTTATTCATAGAAAACCCTAAAACTTTAATTATCTAAAATTCTTATATATATTTTTAAAATCCAATTTTTCCAAACAATTAATATATTAAAATATCTTCGTACTTCTTTCTCCTTGTTAAATGTCATATTTTTCTCCATTAATTATATATATAAATATAAATATACAATTAATCGTTTTCTTTTCTCATCAATTATTCATCATTTCTCTAATTAAATATATGTATATGTAAATAATTACTTAATGCATAATCTATAAAATCACAATTTTTTTCTTAACTTTCAAATAAATTATTTAGCATCCATAATAAATTAATATTAAATAAACCAATTTATTAACTTAACTACTTCAAAATAATTAGAATAAAATTATCTCAAATTGAGATGTTACAATTCCATGCACGTCTATTTAGAAACTAATCGTTACAAATTTTTAAGTACAAAAGTTAAATTGTTACATAGTAAAGTTGATGAACTAAATGTCACATAATTGAAAGTATGAGAATCAAATCGTTATAAACCAAAGTTTTTATCACTAAACTCTTCTTTTTTCTTTTTATGGACAAACTGTGATTTTAACATAAATTTTTTTTTTAAAAAAAAAAATTAAACTCTTTAAAACAAACTTATCAATTCGGAGTATTTATCAAATTTAAAGTTACTATTGAAATTATAAATACAAATTGATCATATCTATTCCTTTAAAAAATGGTCATATTTAAATGAAAAAAAAGTTGGATAAATTTGGATTTGATTTAATTTTAGACAAATTGAATTTCATATAGTCAGAGTGTTTTTCCCGAATAAAAAAGTTTATTCCAAATAATCTAGAACAAATTCTCAATAAGAACAAACATTTACTTTTTTTGAATTGGGACATATTCCAAATTTTATCCCATATACTATTTTAAAAATGTAACATCTGAATTTAAGAAAAAATGTTGATTCAGCGATTACATCCATACATTTTTTCATGTCAAATTTCACGGAAACTTAGAATGTACACAAAAATTATGTATGAGATTTAAAACCAAATTTATCATTATTGAATTATTTTATTGAAAAGTACCAAAAAATTAGAAAAAGAAAAACCGAATATAGAAACTTCTTAAATCGATGTCAAATAACTTATTTGCATCCCAACGCAAACTTTGTGAAGTTATGCTCAATGATCCTACAGCTAAAACACAATTTATTCAACTGCAAATTTGTTAGTTATAATTAAACTCTCTTAAGTTTTTCTTAACTCAACTCAACCTTCCAAACATGTCTTAATTTGGTTTGAATTTAACAAAGAGGGCTCGATTCAACTACTTTTCAAAAAAGAAAAATATTAAAAAGATTGTTCTTTGTATTTTTTAATAATAGTGTTTAGAAAACCCATGTGTTAGATTTGCATCTTTATATTAGCCCTTTTTAAAAAAGAAAAAAAATTATAGGATATTTTATGTGGGTAAATTGTAATTACATGAATTAGTTAAATTTTTAAGTATCGTAAGTAACTATTAAAATAAAATTAATTTAAAGGACAAAATGTCTAAAAATATTTATAAATATAGCAAAAATATCATAATCTATTTGAGATAGACTATGATAGACCAATATAAATTACTATCTTATATTTAGAATAGACCAATATACGATACTAATCTATTGGTACATCGTAGACAAATTGTGATATTTTGTTATATTTTATAAATATTTTAATTAATTTTTTATATTTGAAAATAACTCATATTTAACGGTATTGTTTTGAGGGAAAAATTAAGATTTAAATACAACTTTGTCTCTTGTTTTATTTTCTTCCCAAACTTTCATAAATGTTTGTTTAGTTTATAAACTTTTAAAAAGTCCATACTTTAGTTTCTAGCATTTAAAATTAGTTAACTTTTTAAGAAAATAGTCAGGTGACTTGTGTTCTGAGATGACTATGTTGTTAAATAAATTAGTCACTTTAAAAGAAATTTCAATTTCAATTTTTAGAAAGGTGGCAAAGTGATTTCTTTTGGAGAACTAAAAATTCATTTTTTGTTCAATGTTTTAGTCGTTCACTATTTTGATATATTGGTTGTTCACATTTTATTTCATATTCACCTTGCACGACACATCTATATATAGCCAAAAAAAAACAACTCTACCTTTTAGATTTCAGTTAAAATGTTCACAAAATCTGAACGATAGGGACTAAAATTAACACCTTTTAAAAGTTGAGGGACTAAAATAAACATTTTAAAAAGTTTAGGAACTAAAATAAAACAGCAAATTACCGATATAAACAAAAAAAATTATTAATAATGAACAGAGATATGTACTTTTCTATAGAATTTAAAATTAATGTCTATTTGGTTGATAAATATAAAAATATGTTCTTTTAATTTAGTCTTTTTAAGTTAAAAATTATTTAAAATAGCCCCAAGTAACTTTAACCTTATTATTCCAAACTTTTTTGGTAAAATGAGAGCTTTTATTGTCCCTTCCTAATGTGGTTTATTTTTATTATATAAGTTTATTTATAATAAATTTAATAAATAAATGTTTTAATACGCACTATACAAAGTGGGTCTCTATCACCATAAT
>JBBPDJ010036735.1:0-14438 GCA_037974625.1 Cucumis cinereus | reverse complement strand
AATTAATAATTTTCCATAAAATTATTAATTAATTTTAACTTTAATCCTTCGATAAAATACTTTAAACTTACCAATTGATTGTCGAATTTCAATCTAATTTGTAGAGAAAATTCTACGAATTAATTCCTCACGAATGCTCAAAATTAATCCTATACATAACAATTTAATTAACAATTTTTCCAAAAATGTTAATCAAATTTACTCTTCCAAGTAGTTCTTTAATCTTACCGATTCGTTATAGACTCTTCAATTAATTCGTAGGTGAAATCCTACGAATTAATTCTAACCATAGCTCCAAAAGAACCTTCAATTAACCAAGAACAATTCCCAAATTAATTCTCGATTTAACTTGATTGGGTATCCAAAAATCCAAAATAAAATACTCAATACTTTACCCATATAACTAACGACGGCGACCGTGAGCGACAACGGATAAATCAAATCCGGAAGACTAAACGGCATCTGCAAACGAAGAGGCGTAATGGTTGAACGAAGCATACGCCGGAAACCGATGAAAAGAAAAAGAATAGAGGAGGCGACAGCGGTGAAGGCTGGAGAAGAAGAAGAAATTTTTTTAAGTTTTTAATAGTTTTCACACATTCCAAGATATACTAAATTAATAAATAATAATATTAAAATTTATTAATAAATAATAATAATCTTTTATTATTATTATTATTATTATTATCCTTTTCCAACTTTTTTTTCAAATCAAATAAATATTTTCCTTTTTCTATTCCAAATCAATCAAATCTTCCTCTCTCTTCACTTAATTATCTTTTAACCAAAAAATATATAAATATATATACCATATATATATTTAATTTCTTAACCAAAATAATTAACATCCCAAAATAAATTAGATCTCAAAATAAATCCAACTTATTCTTTTAAGATAATTAACCTAAAATTATCTCAATTTTTTGGGATGTTACATTTATATTTTAATCAACTTTATAATATAAATTAGCCAACAATGCTCACTGAAAATCATCGACAAAAGTTGGTCAGCAACAGTCACAAAAAACGATCGACAAAAGTTTCCTAGCAACGGTTACTAAAAAACGTTCGACGGAAGTTACCTGGCAACACTTACTAAAAAATGGTTTATGAAAGTTAGCAAGCAATAGTCAACGAAAAATGTTCAATGAAAGTTGGTCGACAATAGTCACCAAAAAAAGGAAGATGAAAATTGGTCTACAACAGTTCTAAAAAAATGATCAACAAAAGTTGGCCAGCCATAGTCGCCAAACGCAATTGGCGGAAGTTGGTCTATGACAATGACAAAAAACTATGATCAAAGGTCAATGGCAGTAGTTTTCGAAGGTTGGTGTAGCGCCCCAAATTTTCAACCTTGACCCGAGGTCGTTACTTAAACAAAACTATTAAAATCAATTTTAAAAGACAAAAATAAAACGAAACAAATACTTTTATTTAATCAAAATAAACATTTAAAAGGTCATCAAAACGATCAATCAACCAAACTAATCAAAAAGAAAAGTACCTAAACGGGATCCCTAAAAAAATAGTTTTCTAAACCAAATAGTTACGTCAAATAAAAATAAAAATAAAACAGTTTAACTGTAAAAATGCCAAAATATCGTAAGCGGAAGCAAAAGGTCTTCTGGTCCTTTCCGGTATGGTCACTGGTTCTACTTGTCCCTCGTCGGTCTCTTCTTACCTTTGCGTGAAATAAAACATAGAAAGGATAAGTATAAAATATACCTAGTAAGGAACCCACTACTGATCTCACTAGGTGACCGTTAACTACCCCAAATGACTTGTACTTTACGACATACAGTCAGGTGGTTGAGTAAAAACAGACATGACGGAACAAATTACACACAGGCTTGTTAACCGACCCTGTCAAAGTAAATCGCCACACAGGCTTGCTATCAAAACCGATACGTCGGAACAATTCGTCACACAGGCTTGTCAACCGACCTTCAGAAACAAATTTGCCACACAGGCTTGTAAATGGCCTTGTCAGAGAAAATCGCCACACAAGCTTGCTAACTGACTCATCGTTTTACCACCGAGTACAAAATTTATTAGGTAAAGTTAACAGAAACCGTAACCAATAAATCAAATCCAAAACATTGTGATCACAATAACCAAACAATTCTCATGCAGCAGATAACACAGGGAAGTAGTATCACGAGTCATGCATAATCCATACAAAATATATTCAAAAACCCGAAGTTAACACCACAATGCAGGCACACTAACCATCTTCCACACCTTATACGCCAAAGGCGTGGATTCGGTAGAAGTATTCCTTACCTCAGTCCACAGAAATTCTCCTAGACAAAATAGCCACCAATAGACCCTAAACATACAAGAACTTTAATTAATACTTTCTTTCCAAAAAGAAATATTAAACCTAACCCTTCAATAGCTACTTCCAAACTCACCAAATAAGTCGAAAGCCGAAATGGTCACACCACAAATACCCCTGATCGAATCTTCAATCTGAACCTTCAAGTAATAAAAGAATACCTAATTAATCCAAGAAAATTTCTCAATTAAAACTCCATCAAACACTGCAAAATCCAATTTGAATTCTTTCCAAACCTTACCAAACAAACCAACAAACGACAGTGGCAGCGGTGAAAGAAAGTGACAGAAGTCGGCTTGGCTCAGAAAGGCAGCTCGACTCAGCACACGCTCGGCTCGGCTTGGCTCCACGGCTCGACTTGCAGATCTGGACGTCGCAAGAGATTCGGCTTGCAGACTGGCGCACGGAGGGACGCCGACTCGTGGATCCGATGCGTGCGAGTGGGGCAACGGCACGTCGTGCGGGTGGAGGCTGGCTCGAAAACTGGGCGATGCGACTGGCGGAGGAAGATCGGCTTGGCGGAGCGACCTGGCGCACAACGAAGGGCGTCGACTTGGGCGCGACACAAACGTTGCTCCACGGCTGGCGAAAGCGCGACGCTCGGCTAGCAGATGAAGCAGCGGCACGCGTGACTTGACCGCTTCTTCGGCTCGGCGTCGCTGTCAGCTGGGCTTGCAAGACTCGCGACTGGCGACGACGGTCGTGGGGTCTGCGGCGGCCAGCGACGATGGGGAGTCACGGCTTAGCGACCAGTAGCAGCGTGACGACGATGGAGGAAAAAAAAGGTGTGCAGAGGCTAGGGTTTTCAAGAAGATGAAGAAGATGGAGAAGATGATGGTTGCATGCATTCCAAGGTTGATTTAAATAAAATAATAATAATATTAATATTAATAAATATTATATCATTATTATTATTATTATTATTATTATTATTATTATTATTAATATTATTTTCCTTTTCCTTTTTCAACTCCCACATTTTCCTCTTTCCTCATTAAATTCTTTTTTCCTCTCTCTTCATTAAAGCCCACCTTTTCTTTTCTCCAACAACAAAAAAACAAACCACCACCATTAAAATTAAACCCACAATTAAATCCAAATTAAACATTCCAAAATTAAAATTTACCAACATGAATAAGATTATTGATAAATAAAGTTTACAAATTACCTTAAAAATTTGGGATGTTACAGTCTTCTCTCCTTAAGAAGATTTCGTGCTCGAAAGCTCTAATCCTCGAACAACTTCGGGTATCGAGCTCTCATGTCGTCCTCCCGCTCCCACGTGACTTCTTTCACTTGCTGTTTCCTTCATAAAACCTTCACCAAGGCAATGGTCCTATTGCGCAACGTCTTCACCTCCCTTGCCAGAATCTCCATTGGTTGCTCCTCGTAGCTCAAATTCTCATTGAACTCCAGGGACTCATAATCGATGACATGCGACGGGTCAGCCACATACTTCCTCAACATCGAAACATGAAAAATGTCATGAACTGTAGAGAGGGATGGTGGTAGCGCTAACCGGTACGCTACAGAGGCAATACTCTCCAAAATCTAAGAATGCCCAATAAAGCGGGGACTCAACTTTCCTTTCTTTGCAAATCTCAAAACACCCCTCATAGGTGCCACCTTCAAGAACACCTTATCTCCCGCCTCGAATTTAAGGTTTTTCCGTCTCACATCTGCATAACTTTTCTGTCTACTCTGAGTTGTTTTCATGTGGGCTCTAATCTATTGAATAACTTCACCAACTCACAACCAATCAATCTCTGCTCACCAACCTCGTCCCAGCACACAAGAGACCTACAACACTTACCATACAACGCTTCAAACAGCTTCATGCCATTGGTAGCCTGGTAACTGTTGTTGTAAGCGAACTCCATCAAATGAAGATAAGAGTCCCAACTCCCAGAAAACTCTAGTGCACAAGCTCTCAGCATGTCCTCTAGTGTCTGGTTCAAACGCTCAGTTTGACAGTCAGTCTGTAGGTGAAAAGCTGTACTGAAATCCAACTGGGTACCCAAGGCATTCTGGAGACCTTTCCAGAAATTAGAGGTCAAATGGGCATCCCTGTCTAAAACAATCGACATAGGAACTCCGTGCAACCTTACCACCTTCTTCAAATACAACTGAGCCCACTTATTTGCTGAGTACGTAGATTTACCTGGAAGAAAGTGCACTGACTTGGTGATTCTATCCACAATAACCCAAATTACAGTATGGCCCTTCAGGGTCTTAGGCAACTCTGTGATGAAATCCATCGATATGTTCTCCCACTTCCACTCTGGAACTCCAAGAGGTTGTAACAAACCTGTTGGCTTCTGCCTTGGTGCTTTCACCTGCTGACACACCAGACATTTGCTAACAAAGTCTGCTACCTCTCTCTTCATATTAGGCCACCAGTAAAAATGCTTCAAGTTCCGGTACATCTTGGTACTGTCAGGATGCATAGCAAAAAGAGAGTTATGAGCTTCAGACAACAAGTCCATCTTAACTTCATTGTCTACTGAAAGATATAAGTGTTTCTCAAACAAGAGACCGTCATCAGAGGAAACAGAAAAACCCTCAGCTTAACTTGCCTCTGCTAGGTGGCGCTTCAAACTCAGATACTGGCCACTACCTTGAGCCTCAATGATCCTTTGTCTCAACGTCGGTTTCATCGTCAACTGTGCCAGCTGTGAGGTTACCTCTCCCACTGCAACTGCAATCTCGGCTCGCTCAAAATTCTGGTGCAACGGAGTTTGCCTGGTAATAAGAGCTGCTAATGGGCTACCTTTCTGCTCGAGGCAACAGCTACCACGTTTGCCTTACCTGGATGGTATAAGATCTCACAGTCATAGTCCTTCACCAACTCCAGCCACCTATGTTGCCTTATATTCAACTCCTTCTGGGTGAAGAAGTATTTGAGACTCTGATGAAGATCTGTGTCTTTTCCCCATACAGATAATGTCTCCAAATCTTTAGTGCAAAAACCACTGCTACTAACTCAAGATCATGGGTGGGGTAATTCTGCTCATGCACTTTCAACTGACGAGATGCATAAGCCACTACCTTCTCGTGCTGCATCAACACACAACCCAACCCTTTCTTTGAGACATCACTATAAATCACAAACCCTCTTGAACCATCCGTCACTGTCAGGATAGCGCAGTGACGAGTTTCTGCTTCAGCTTCTGAAAACTACTCTCACAAGTCTTACTCCACTCAAACGGAACTCCCTTCCTGGTCAACTGAGTCAAAGGAGAAGCGATGCGGGAAAAATTCTCCACAAAATATTGGTAATAACTCGCTAAATCCAAAAAGCTACAAACCTCAGTAACAGTAGAAGTTCGAGGCCAACTGGTAACTGCTTAAATCTTGGCAGGATCCACTGAAACTCCTTCTCTAGATACGACATGACCAAGGAAAGATACCTGCTTCAGCCAAAATTCGCACTTGGAAAACTTGGCATAAAGCTCATTCAATCTCAGAGTCTCTAAAACCTTCCTCAAATGCTCCTCATGTTCTGCCTCTGTCTTGGAATAAACCAAGATATCATCAATAAACACAATCACAAAGGTGTCAAGGAAATCTTTGAACACCCTATTCATCAAGTCCATAAACACTGCAGGAGCATTGGTCAGCCCGAACGACATCACTATGAACTCATAATGTCCATATCTCGAACGAAAAGGAGTCTTGGGAATATCACTTTCCCTTATTCTCAACTGATGGTAGCCTGAACGAAGATTAATCTTCGAGAAAACTGTAGCTCCATGTAACTGATCAAACAAATCATCAATTATGGACAACAGATACTTGTTCTTGATCGTTACTTTATTCAGCTCTCTATAATCAATGCATAGACGCATAGACTCATCCTTCTTCTTGACAAAAAAAACTGGTGCACTCCAAGGTGACACACTCGATCGGATGAAACCCTTGTCAAGTAACTCTTGCAACTGCAGTTTCAGCTCTTTCAACTCAGCTGAAGCCATTTTGTACGAAGCTTTAGATATAGGCTTAGTACCCGGCTCCAGCTCAATAGCAAAATCCACATCCCTCTCAGGCGACAAACCCAGGAGGTGTTCAGGAAACACATCAGGGTAATCCCTCACCACAGGCTCAGATGACAAGGAAGCATCGACTTTCCCGGTGTCCACCACGCTAGCCAAGATACTCCAAGTACCGTGATTTAACATCTTAATGGCTTTCATAGCGTAAATAACCTTGGGAAACACCACAGTTCCTACCCCTCTGAATTTAAAACTTGCCTCATCGGAGGGTTAAAGACAACCTTCTTACGAGCACAATCTATACTAGCATGATTAACAGTCAACCAATCCATGCCTAATATCACGTCAAAATCTCGCATATTCAGCACTAACAAGGTTACATCTAGCACATGACCCGCTATCTTTATCTGACATGACTTAACTTTCTCTTTAGATATCATAATTTGTCTAAATGGAGTAGTCACAGACAAAACAAAATCAAGAGGTTCAACCTCCAAATATGCTTGCTCCACAAAGACTGAAGATATAAAAGAATGCGAGGACCCAGAATAAAAAAGTACCAAACCATAATGCCCCAAGACTGTAAGCGTACCTATCACCACTGTGCCTGCATTCTCTGCCTCTTATCGGTTGGTGGCAAAAACTCACCCATGCTGCCTGTTTCCCCATCCCTGGGATGTACTAGCTAACTGATTTCTGGCGGCTGCCGAATAATTATAAGGGCATTTGTCTGCTATGTGCCCTGACTGCTTGCAAGCGAAGCAAACCTTAGCCTCCATCCGGCATAAACCCGAGTGTCTTTTCCCACACGTACGGCAAGGCGGTGTCTCTCTCACTGTAGCACTGGCCTCTGCAAACTGCTCTCGATGGTGACTCAGTGCTTCTCTGGTCCTCGGACTCTTCCACAGACCATCTGCTGGCTTGTTCTTAGCCTTTCTCTTCTGCCCCGAGAAGGGTTCCTTCTCAGACGGCTTCCTTGGGACTTCATCATCTCGATCACTGGCGTTAATTGCATGGCGCAGGGCTTCTGCCTGCGTGGAAGGGTTAAATGATCTGACAAAGCCTCGGATGTCCTTCCTCAGGCTTCTTACAAATCGCTCAACACGGGCCGCCTCAGTTGCGACCAACTCTGGGGCAAAGCAAGACAACATGTCGAACTACTGATCATAATCCTCCATCGACATTTGTCCTTGCTTCAGATCTAAGAATTTCTGACACATAGCGTCTCGATGGTTAGCAGAGAAGAACTTCTCATAGAACACGCCTTAAACTGTTCCCAAGTAATATCACGAGGATTTCGCCCAATCTCCTCTCAACAGACTTCCACCAGACAATGGCCCAGTCCCTGAGCACAAACATTGCACATTGGATCTTCTGGTCGTCTAGACAGTTCATATATCGGAAGATGTCCTCAATCGATGATAACCATAATTTTGCTGCCGAGGAGTCTTTCAGTGACCCATCAAACATTGTAGGATCATACTTCTGAAAATCTCTCAGGTGCTTTGCCTCTGCCGATAGGTGGTCCGGCAGGTCCTCGGGTACTACTGGTGAAGCCTGATCTAAGACAGGTGCAGTCGGGACAAGTGCGACCGACTGAAACTGTGCCAAAGCTTCTGCCACGGTCGTTGCAATAGTTTGCCTAAACTGAGCTGTTAAAACAGCCAAGTCGGCTTGTGTAACAAGTGCGACGAGGTCCACAGCTGGCTTGACAGGTTGACCTCGACCTGCTCCTTGTCCACCATCCAACTGTAATGCCCTGGATTTTCAACCTTGACCTGAGGTCGTTACTTAAACAAAACTATTAAAATCAATTTTAAAAGACGAAAATAAAACGAAACAAATACTTTTCTTTAATCAAAATAAACATTTAAAAGGTCATCAAAATGATCAATCAACCAAAATAATGAAAAAGAAAAGTACCTAAACGGGATCCCTAAAAAAAAGTTTTCTAAACCAAATAGTTACGACAAGTGAAAAAAATAAAACAGTTTCACCGTAAAAATGCCAAAATATCGTAAGCGGAAGCAAAAGGTCTTCTGGTCCTTTCTGGTATGGTCACTGGTTCTACTTGTCCCTCGCCGGTCCCTTCTTACCTTTGCCTGAAATAAAAAATAGAAAGGATGAGTATAAAATATAACTAGTAAGGAACCCACTACTGATCCCACTAGGTGACCGTTAACTCCCTCTAATGACTTGTACTTTACAACACACAGTCGGGTGGTTGAGTAAAGACAGACATGTCGGAACAAATCACCACACAGGCTTGTTAACCGACCCAGTCAAAGCAAATCGCCACACATGCTTGCTATCAGAACGGATACGTCGGAACAATTCGCCACACAGGCTTGTTAACCAACCTTCAGAAACAAATTCGCCACACAGGCTTGTAAATGGCCTTGTCAGAGAAAATCGCCACACAGGCTTGCTAACTGACTCATCGTTCTACCACCGAGTACAAAATTTATTAGGTAAAGTTAACAGAAACCGTAACCAATAAATCAAATCCAAAACATTCTTATCACAATAACCAAACAATTCTCATGCAGCAGATAACACAGGGAAGTAGTATGACGGGTGATGCATAATCCATACAAAATATATTCAAAAACCCGAAGTTAACACCACAATGCAGGCACACTAACCATCTTCCACACCTTATACGCCAAAGGCGTGGATTCGGTAGAACTATTCCTTACCTCAGTCCACATAAATTCTCCTAGACAAAATAGCCTCCAATAGACCCTAAACATATAAGAACTTTAATTAATACTTTCTTTCCAAAAACAAATATTAAACCTAACTCTTCAATAGCTACTTCCAAACTCACCAAATAAGTCGAATGCCAAAACGGTCACACCACAAATACCCCCAATCGAATCTTCAATCTGAACCTTCAAGTAATAAAAGAATACTGAATTAATCCAAGAAAATTTCTCAATTAAAACTCCTTTAAACATTCTAAAACCCAATTTGAATGCTTCCCAAACCTTACCAAACAAACCAACAAACGATAGTGGCAGCAGTGAAAGGAAGTGACAGGAGTCAGCTTCGCTCAGGAAGGCAGCTCGACTCGGCTCGGCTCCGCGACTCGGCTTGTAAATTTGGACGTCGCAAGCAGCTCGGCTTGCAAGCTGGCACGCGGACGGGACGCCGGCTCGAGGATCTGGTGCGTGCGAGTGGGGCAACTGCGCGACGCGCAGGTGGAGGCTGGCTAGAAAATTGGACGATGCGACTGGCGAAGGAAGACCGGCTTGGTAGGGCAAATTGGCACGCGACGAAGGGTGTCGGCTCGGGCGTGATGCGAACGTTGCTCCACGGCTGGCAGAGGCGTGGAGCGGGGCTAGCAGATGGAGCAACGGCACGCGTGGCTTGACCGCTTTTTCGGCTTGGCGTCGCTGTCAGTTGGGCTTGCAAGACTTGCGACTGGCGACGACGGACGTGGGGTCTACGGCGACCGATGACGACGGGGAGTCACGGCTTGGCGACGAGTAGCGGCGCGATGGCGATGGAGGAAAAAAAGGGTGGGCGGCCGCTAGGGTTTTTAAGAAAATGAAAAAGATGGAGAAGATGATGGATGCACGCGTTGCAAGGTTGATTTAAATAAAATAATATTAATATTAATATTAATAAATATTATATCATTATTATTATTATTATTATTTTCCTTTTCCTTTTTCAACTCCCACACTTTCCTCTTTCCTCATTAAATTCCTTTTTGCCTCTCTTCATTAAAACTCATCTTTTCTTTTCTCCAACCACAAACAAACAAACCACCACTATTAAAATTAAACCCACAATTAAATCCAAATTAAACATCCCAAAATTAAAATTTACCAACACGAATAAGATAATTAATAAATAAAGTTTACAAATTACCTTAAAAATTTGGGATGTTACAGTTGGCTAATTACGATCACTAGGAAACAGTTGTAGAAATTTGGTCAATGACGTCATAAAAAATTGGGTGTTCGAAGTTGGTCGACAGCAATCCCTGAAAAGTAGTGGTTGGAGGTTGGTCAACAGCGTTTGTAGGAAAAACGATACACGGAAGTTTACTGTCAATGGTTGACAAAAAGCAGTTGCCAGAAAAGTGATGATCGGAGGTTCACCAGCTACAATCAACAATGGTCGATGTTGTGCCAGCGACAATCATCAGAAAACGATCATAAAAATGTTGTCAAAAGTTGATTGGCAACAGTTTTTGGTAAGTGATCGTAAAAAAAATGTGACAAAAAATGTGAGCGACGATCGTTAAAAAACGATTGTCGAAAGTGGTCAAGTGGCGAACATAAACAAATATTTTTCAAAAGTTAGTCGACGATGGTTGTCGAAAAGAAATTGCCAGAGGTTGGCTGACACAGTTGTAGAAAAAACAGTAGGCGAAAGTTGACCATCAGTGGTCGATGAAAAACAGTAGCCTAAAAAACGGTGACCAGGTTCTCCGACGACGATCAAAGCTAGCAGATAGTTTTCCTAAGACGATCGCTAGAGAACGATCACCCAAAGTTTGGTCGACATCAATTTTTGGAAAGTGACCGTTGGAGGTTGGTCGAAAGGAGTTGTGGGAAAAACAATAGACGAAAATTGGATGTTGACGATCGCATGAAAAACGATGGTCGAAGGTTCACATAAAGTGCACTTTTATGTCGCTACATAAAGTTCAAGTATTCGTATTATAGTCAAATAACCGTAGTTTATTGGATTCAAAGTTTATACGAGCAAATCTTCTATTGAATAATACCTCAATAACAACTTTATTGAACAATAGAATAGTTTAACATTTACTTATCACAAGTTTTTATGACAGAAAATCCAACACAGTACCTGTCAATGTCTATATAAACACTGATAGAAGACTATTAGTGCCTAATCAGCTTCTATCAGTGTATTTTTTTTTATAGATTCGTAAATATTTTTACCAATTTTATCATTTAGTACAATAATTTCTGTTACGATTACTTAGTTTTCAAAATTCATCTATGAAATTATTACAACTAAGATATGGTCTTTTTCTTTAGTGGTTTTGTTCCCTCCAAACACCAATATCCTAATAAAGAAGAAACTCAAAAATGGTTATGGAGTTGAGTTGACTTTTTTATTTTATTTTTTCTTATTAATTAAGTTGTATCATTCATAGCCACACACAATCTGAATATTAAATAAAGTTTTAGAAAATATTTGCATGTTATTGTGGATAAGTACTATGTATATAGTTGAAAAACTTTGAAAAACTTTAATTATTTACTTAATAAGTCTCAATCACTCATATTCTTATCTTGGTCGGTTATCAAATTTCCATCTATCATGGACTGGCGGTTGCCACACTTACATGTTTCCTAAGTGCCCTCAACATATATCATTTTTTTAAAAAAAATAAATAAATAATAGTAATAATAGTAATTAAGGAAAAGTTGCAAAATTTACTTTTTGGTCGGAAAAATATACCAACGATGGAAATGGTAGTCTAGCCTAATAAATATTAAACGTGTATGTTAATAAACTTTTTTTTATTATAAAATATTTTTTAAGTCGATGTCAAGAGAAATGTTGAGGTCTTACTTTTATAGAAATGTCGATAAAAAATATCGATACAATATCTATGTCATCCATAGAAGTGTAATGTTTTAATATTGTATAAACGTCGATAAAATGTTAACTCCCATAGATATTTTTCATTAAAAATATTTACATTAACACATAAGTATTTCAAATATAAATTTTAAATATCTAATTATCAAGGTTAACAATAGTATAATTTTACTCATCCTCCCCTACTAACTAACAAAGGAAGGTGTTGATGATTAACATGTATTCCCTACCAAAATTGAGTGAATCATGAGATGGTTTAGACTAGACGACTTGAATGAGTATTCTCAATATGTTATTTCAATAATATGAATGAGATTCTAGTGCAACCTTAGCCTTTTATTAATTCCATTGGAAGAGGAGGATATTTAGACCTCAGTTTGATCTAGCAAGATGGGATACAACCAAGAGTGAGTAGCTCAAAGGTCATGGGAATTTCTTATTTTCTTTTTTAGTATGTGCTAATTGTTTAATTAATTGGTCATTTTTGTAACCATTAGGACTTAATATTTTCTAATTTATTATTTATTTCATGCTATTATATTTGTACTCCATCACTGTTTTTGATGATCTACACGTGAGTATTTATTTATGATTTCTAACTTTTTCATTCTTTGTTATTAACTTTTAATTTCACATATCTCTCTAAACTTGGTAACCCTCTTTTCATTCTTTGTTATTAACTTTTAGTTTTGAGAGGAGCATGTTTTGATTATCTCTATGATTTTTCTATTGAAAGAGAACTTACGTATCATTTTTTTCATTCACACTCATGCACTTTTCGTTTGTTTTTGGAAGATGGTCCTCCAATGAAGTAGTTACTGAAAGAGGTGGTCCTTCAACGATCCGAATGTAGTCGAACACTCCATGAAATATATATAATTTTCATTTTCTCTGTTTCTAACTTAACTTAGATTTGTATTGTTGCTTCAATATTTTTTCCTAGATTTCAGATGATTGGAACAATATTTGCGGAGTAAACTAGAATGTGTACAGTGTTTACTCATACATTTTTCTAGAGATTCGAATTTACATTAATTTTTTTTTTTAATTTATCATTATTTTTATTATTTTTAATTTTAGTAATTTTATATTTTATATTTTTACATAATAATAATAATAATAAATTAACAGAATACTTCTTTGTGAAGACTCTGCATGGATCCTATTTGTCTTTTGAAATAAGTGATTGGATTCGGAGCTTACATAAGCTGTGAGTGACGGTGCAAACCTTAAATCCATATAATTCTTTTGAAAATATGTTTTGATTTTGGGTCGCGGTACAAACCGTTTTTCTAGAGTGACGACCTGAGAAATATGTTGTCGGGGAAGGAGTAAACAACTCCCTATTGGAAGAAGGAGAGGCAGGAGGCCTCATTTGAACGACCCAGCCTGAAGGACGGATTAGACTTGTCGAAGACCTAGGTGGAGTAGAAGACTCCGTGATTGATTCAATCTGTATGCCAAATGATCTTGTTATGGATTGGGTTACTGTAGTAAACCCCAAATCTATAGCATATTGATCAGCACTAATAGGTGAGGGAGCAGAGCTTGAAGAAGAAGATGGGTGGCTACCGTTTGAAGAGGTAGAGGTAACTCCTCTTCCTCGGCCACGTCCTCTATTAGCACTCATTTTTCTTTAGAGAGAGATTTAGAGAGAAGATAGAGTTTTAGAGTTAGAACTCCCTTGAGAGGTAATCAACTAGTGAGTAACGTCCCAGATTTTTTTTTACCTTGACCCGAGGTCGTTACTTAAACAAAAACTCATAATCTTAACAAAAATACAGCGGAAACATTTTTCACAATAATAACATCAACACAAAGACTGCAGCGGAAGCATTTGTCAATAAAGTCCTCAAAACACATGGTCACTGATCCTTCCTGTCCGTCGCCAGTTTCCTCATACTTACCTGAAAAATAAACATGAAAAAGGTGAGTATAAAAATATCCAGTAAGGAACCCACTACTGGGCCCACTAGGTTAACTGTTAACTTCCTATTAAACTGTACTCTACAATCTTAGTCCCAAAGATAGTTAACGTCCCACATACCGAGTACATGGCTAATAGATAAAGTTAACAGCTACCATAGTCCCAAAACATACCATCTTAATCCAAAACATTCATAAGCAAACATATGAAGTTTAGCTTAGAAAGGAGAACCACAAATACCTCACACCTTAAACATGTTTTATTGTCATTCCATAGCAAACCGCAAAGACGTATCACCACACAACCTCATTAGTTTTTCCATAGCAATCTGTCCTAACAGATCATCACATAGTCATTCAGTTCATTTCAACATAGATAATCCATCACCAACAGCTAACTCGGGAGTTAGTCCATTTAGTTAACCCAACCCATAACCATCACCAGCAGTTAGCTAAACCGTTTAGTTAACTCACCATATAATTCAGTATCAAGCACTTCATCACCTAATCAATATGTCATGTAAGCGTTCCACACCGTTAAGCTTGACATACGAATTATGCATTGATACTTAATAACTCGCTTATCACAT
>JBBPDJ010036734.1:0-14443 GCA_037974625.1 Cucumis cinereus | reverse complement strand
CGTCAAGGTAAGGACGAGATTCACTGGCTTCACGCCGTCTCCTAGGCTAGGGTTAGAGGGTCTGGGAGAGGGTGTGAAATGCAAAGCATGCTTGGAAACATGTGATAAGCTTATAAGAAAACTACTTGCTATCTTACTTAGCTTTAAATATACTTTTGACTGTAGTAACCTCATGCTTTGTTTTTAACTTGCTCAATTACATCATATTTAACAAACCACATGCTTGTATTAGCTCATGCTGAGTAGTTCTTCGCAACATGTCATGCTTAATCTTTACAATATGCCTTGCTTATTGGTTTAAGCATGTTAAATATATTATACCTTGATAGTAAAACATGTTATACCTAACCCTTTAGTAATACTTTGCTCTTAACTTGAATGTTTTAACTAAAATTCATGTTGTACAAATCCTAAGTTTCTATTTTACTAGAACTTAAGCTTGTATTCAAAACTAGTTCTTATGCTTAAGTAAAACACATTTGCTCATAGATCATGCTTAGTAGCTTAATAACTTGCTTAAAACACTTTACTTTAAATTTGTGCTTTGAAGTATTCAGTAAATAACTAAAACTTAAGTATTATAGTCTAATCTTATGCTTTACTTAAATATTCTTAAGTTAGTTCTATTTTAAAACCTTTGACTAAAGCTTCAACCATCTCATTCAACATATCTCGAAATAACTAAGTAAATCATGCTCAATAAATTAATAATTTGATAAACTAATGACTTGGAAATCATGCTTAAATTTAAAAACTTAAAAATTATTTTGTCACTCACAAGTTTATGCTAAATCCCTTAGGCCCGGTAGACTTGCGCTATGTTTTCTAGACCTGTAGTAATCCCTAATTTTTCATCTTAGGCTTAAAAAATATCAATCTTAACTTAAAATTGTCCAAAAATATCAAAAACAGCGCATAGGCATCCATGACACTACTCATGCTCATGGTTGGTTAGTTGGCATGGCCCTGAAGGCATGCCACTAACCTCTCAGGCGCCTGCCCGTGCCCACCTCACCTATGCCAACCCTTCCCGCCCACACTGCATGCCTTACACATTGCACAGTTGCACAAACTAACCTCACAATGTGCGTGAATCCCTGCCCACCATGCATCTGATGCCTCTAAATGCCTTGTCCTTGAAATTCTACCAACCACACACGTACTAACCTCCTAACACATTAACACTAGCTAGCTCAATATGCCTTGCACACCGCCCACTTGTTTACTCATGCCATATAACTGTTTGTTTGATTCAAAATTCTCAAATTCAATCTAAAAAATGTATGACTTAACATTCGTTTATCAAATTGATAAACTTCCTTGTACAAACTTGTTCCTTAATCTCTTAACTATCTTACCTAAAACTTGCATATCAAATCACAAAGTATTATGTTGCTAGCCAATGAACAATGAAGACTGCTCTGGTTTCTCTCGAAAATTGACCTTCATAATTTTATTTTAACCAAATATCTCTTTCTTAAAATCTTTTTTGTCCGACAGCCCTAGGTCATCAACTACACTTACTTAGCTCTCATTTGTAACTGAAATCAATTAAAATGCACGAGTAGTTTGCGAGCTCTCTTCATTTGAAACTAGGTTTATATGGATAGATTTGAATGACTTTTCTTTGACAACTCATGCTTACTGTTTTCTGGGTATTAATATGTGTTTAGCCATCTCTAATCAACTTAACTGATTAACCTTCGCATCTCAATTCCTAACACACTTAAACGTCTAACCTTACAACCTCAAGCTCACCTAAGTCACTTAAACATCGCCTACACAACCATGTGGCCTAGTCCTTCCCTTTGTCATGTCGTAATGCCTTCAACACATAGCACACTATATAGTCCTCGCCTGAAGCACATGTTGTTTGACCTTGACTCAACGCCTAGCCTTTCCATTGATGGTACCTAAAATGACATCCATGTTGGCTAACTGCATCCATTCTTATGCTTGGTCGTAAGGTCCTTGGCACAAATCCTTGTCGCCTAATAACCATTGTCATGGCTTGGCTTGTCACGTATCCATTTACAATGCAAAGTTAGTCTTCGATGCCTAATGCATTCTTAAGTGGTCTTGCCTTGTTGCCTTATCTACACAACTTGGCCACATTAGAGGTTCTTTCAGCTTGCCATAGCCTTCACGTGGCCACATGGCACCTTTTCCTCACCTAGCTAATACTTAGCTAAATTTACTTCTTTCTCCCTGTTTGGCCGCCTAGTTGGTATTATAATTCAAGCCACTCACAGGCTATTTCGAACCCTCCTAGGGCACAACTCTTAATTTTCTTCTTCCATCACACCTAATCTTTTTTATCTAGAAAATAGTCGTACTTGAAAATCATCTTAATAACCACATAGCTCTTGCTCTTTTAAGGAAACCATAACCTAGGGTTCCTAGATGTCCTACTACAATCATCTTTCTCCTTCTGTTCCTTATCCTAACTTAACCTTTCAACATCTATACTTAATTTATATTCCTTAACAAGGGCGTTATTAGAAATCCTTCAAACCTAAACTCTTAGGTTAACTAACAAACAAAGTGGGGTTTACAATATTCATTGGAGATATGTTGCTACACTGCATGCAGTACATCGATCCTAGGCAAGAGCGTTGCTACACTCTATAAAGTCCTACACTGCGATTAAAGGGCAAGAGCGTAGGACGCTAGGTAAATTTTTGGAAAAATAATTCTGAAATTTATGAAAGTTTTTCCTTATTTATGCTAAGGTTTAGAGTCGTCCTCCAAATCAAATTTCAGAGTTTTTCAGCTTTAGAAAGAGCATTATGTGCAAAGTATGGGGTATTTTTGATTTTGGAGCAATTGGAGATTTTTGGAGGGTTGAATCCATAGGAACTTGTTGGGTTTTATATGTACTTAAACTAATGGTTTGAAAATGTTAAACTATTATGTTATTAAAAAAAGTAGTTATTTTGAGGTATTTTCTTCAATAAATTTTTGTTGAATAAGAGATTTGCTCATTAGAAACTCTGAATCCAATAAACGAAGGTTCCTTGACTATAGTATGGGTACATTAACTTTATGTAGTGACACAAATGTGGATCAAGCTCAGTAGGTAGTCTAAACCAGTATAGTAATAAGATTGACACCTTATTTTGGAAACACTATGGATGCAATCCATTTCGTATTAGTACAACCGATGTGATTTTATATTGCTCGTGTGGAGACATGTGAGTGAGGGCGTCTTATGTAAAATATTTTTAACACCGTTTACTAGACCATGAATAATCAATTCTATATATTATAACATTCCTTTACTGTTTAAAACAGACTATTTCGGCTATAGATGACCTAAGTAACGTGACCTTAATCTTGAGCTAACTATGAAATTTTGTTTATTCGAGATTATCCTTAGATATGCATAGGTGAGAGCAATTCAACAGCCCTGGTCCAGTAGACCTCTCATTTTAAGGGTAAGACTATGTAGATAGCTAAGTCCATAAGGTGCAAGATGAAATTCACTCCTACTCACCTCTAGGTATAGTAGAAAGGTTGTTCACTTAATTGCTGACTGTAGGTCTTGACAACGGGTCACACCATCTCATTCGCCTAAGAGGGATTCAGTTTAGTGGTTGGACCATAAACCATTTGTTCATTAAAGGATCAACTTAGGCTTAAAGAACAACATGTAATTTCAAGGATAAAACGATATATTGACCTAGCTAGAGTTACAAACAACCTTTGAAGGGTTGACTTACTAATCAGGTATAAACCAATATATCTACAGTGAGGAGAATGCAACTATGGACTCTAATGGACAGTCTTGTTAGTTAACGAATGCTGATTAACTAAGTTAAAAGTGTTTACCTAGTTAATCTCGGATCGTTGGAGCTCATGGTTTGTAAGTCTATTAGAGCTCTCTACTAGCTCATCACGAAATTAAACTTAGAACAGTGTGATCAAGAAATTTAAATTGTTCAAATTGATTTAGAGAATAAATCATTAATAATATTTTATATAATTAACGATTACAAATTGAGATAGAAATGATATTTAAGTAAGATTTAATTAACAAAAATCAAATAGAGATTCAAATTAGGTTAAGTCGATTGATCAAGATTCATGGTAAAAAGTAATAATATACTATGACATAATTTAATAGTTTAGTTAATTATATATTATTTTATTACTATTTAATTACAATAACTTCATATTAATTAAATATAGATTTTTCAAATTTAGAAATTCATATTTAAATAAGTCAAAATTGTTGACTTTGTTAGTGGAAATTTCCATCTTATAGTTGAAAGGTGATTAAGATGTTTGTTTGGTGTGTTGTTTGTCCTTTAAACTTCTACAAATCCCACTCTTTCCATAATGCTAAGTGTCAAATTAATATGTGATGTTAGTTTGCATGTATTTATACCTAAAGATTAATGAAGTTAAAATATGGATGAACCTTGTGAAATTTGCTGAAAAATTCACTTGTGTTCATAACTCTGTCTCAACCTAAAAACTCTATCAAATTGATTCCACAATCAAGTTTTAAGTCTAGAGGATAGTGGAGAAGAACTTGGTGGTGGTTCTTGTAGAGTTCATGATCAAAATAAATAAAAAACAGTGGAGAATTCGAGCTCCATAAGGTATATTCTTCATTCTTTGTTTTTGAGTTGTTTAATCCTACAAACTAATGTAAATAGAGTGATATTGGATCCAATTGCTTCTACTACATGATCGTTTACTATATCAGAGGCGTGATCGAACTAACTTTTTTCCCTTTTGTATTCTTTAATTCTTTTTTTTTTTGTTTGTATTTGTTGCATTCTCACTATGGTTCTGTCTATGGAAGTCGTGTTAGGGGTAGGTGAAGTTTTTGTTTAACTGTTAAACACTTTGTTTATTAACAATTTTCATGTATGCTTTCTAGCATGAACATTCTATTTAAATTTGTATCGTAAATCTTGTGGTTTGTAATGATTAACAAATTATTTATTATATAAAATAAATAGTTTTTTCATTTATTATTGAGACTGTATAACTCAATCCAATAAACTAAGACCCTTAGTTGTTTAATGTAACTTGATCAGTATGTAAAAACATGCAAGTGGATCATGTTCAACTAACAACCTAAAATATCTATAATATACCGATAATACTAGGTACCTTATCCTGGTCTATATGACCTACTTTATAAATGTTATAAACGATTTGATCTAAATTATTCATGTAGATGAAGGTATTTGAGTCTCCATGGAAGCGTATGATCATTTTTTTATTTTTAAAACAATTTAAAATACAAATTAGCAAGAAAAATGTTAAGAAACATACTTTTGTTGATCCACAATTGTAACAAAAACTCTATTGAAACTAGTTGTCTCCTTCTTGAATTCTTATAATTTCACAAGTTTGTTCTTGCATTGACTGCAAGTATATAGTTTGTTAAACGTTAAACCCTAAACCCTTAATTCTAAACCAATCACGAATTGCCACATCATTTCTCAAATTAATGACACAATTATAAACCATCAAATTTGGGACCAATTAAAAGTTGACATGTGTTCCAAGTGTTTGCATCATAACCAATAGATTAAATAAACTAACTTGAACCAATTCTATATTATTATTTTGGCTAAAGTCCAATTGAGTTCCAAAATAGGCTTAATTTAACTCAATTGCTATATAAGACCCAAATCCATATAGTTGGGTTCAAAGGTTGGGTCCATGGACTGACTAAACTCAAGCCCACAAAGTCCACTTAAGGACTATAAATAGAGTAGTCTAGAGAGAATTCTCCAAACGACTAGAAGACTTCCTAGCTTCTGAAGCTAAACCACATCTAAGACTCATGTCCCTTGGAAAAGGAACAAATAATCTTCCAAGACTCTAATTTTAAAAACATCCAAGAACTCCACTTCCATACATTAAGCATGTGCGTTCAACCAAGAGAGAATCAGAGGATAAAATATTAGAGATCAAACCTACATCAACACAAGTTCAACGCCACAAAACACGTTTATGTGAAAACCTTTTGTGATTAAATTTACACGTCTAGTTGGACATCTTTGCCTCTCATCTCTCTCTCGTCATCCAAATAAACAAATGGCACCAAAGAAAAATGCATCCAAAGTAACTCTTGCAAGCGACTCTTACATGAGACTTGTCACCCGCAATCGTCCAAAAGAGATCATGTAGAAACAAGAATAAGGTTTTGTCTCAGTGAAGAAAAGATGGGAAGAACTGATGAAATCTCATAAAGGCAGGATCGTCGTGAGAGAAAATTCCTTGTTTGATTACTCGATGCCTTCTTCTAACAAATCAAAGAAAGAATCACGTTTTGATGTAGTGCTTCTCATGATGGCAGAAGTAACAGTCGAAGCAACCATGGTAGAGATGGAGAGAAAGATAATGAATGGAATCAAATTCTTAATGAAGCGTATGATCATCTTACAATATGGAAAATAGTTTTATCTTAACAAAAAAGTCACACTAATCATACATTAGCAAGGACAAACATTTACATAACCTAAACATGGTTGGAGATATAGAGAAATAGAACTTACCCTTGAAGATTTCAAACTTATCCTTAGTCCCGAAAAACTTTGATCTCAATCATGAACTCGTACCCTTCTACGAATCTTGAAGAACACACCACCTGATTATAACAACCTGAATTCCTAGATTGAACTAAGTTTGTTACTTTAACCAAAATGTTAATAATTTGAAAAAAAAACAATTAAAATCATTGAAATCCATTTACGTTTAATAAAGAACAAGATGTAAGGGTTTACCAAAATAAATAAATAAATAGCGAAATACCAAAAATACCTAGACGAAATCCCTACCAACTCAAAAATAATTCTATAAACTAAAATAAAAAAAAGTATTAAATAAAACTATAAAATGTAATTCTTGGAAATCAGATAAAAAGTATGGAAGCGACATGTCTCGTAGTCCCCATGTTATGGTCACTAGTCCTTCTTGTCATTCTTGTTCTTTGTCGGTTTTCTCTTACCTTTGCCTAGAAAACAAACACGGAAAGGATGTGTATAAAAATAACCAATAAGGGACCCACTACTGGGCCCACTAGGTGACCATTAAATTTGTACTTCGTGCCACAAAGTCTAATGGTTTGGTATGAACGCCCACACAGTCCAAACACCAGGATCGTCTTAGCAAATCTGTGGGAACACATGTAAAAATAGGCATTGTATCGTCGTGACACATGTCATAATAACTTGTGAATCCATCCCACAAACGAAGTGCAATACAGTTAATATCTAGAGTTAACAGACACCATCAATCAAAAATCATACCAAATCACAAACATGTTAGCAGTTACATGCATGACTCCACACACATTCCATATTTATCAGGTTCTACAGTTTTCCAAAACAACCATAAAACATATCAAGCAACATAAGTCATATACAACAAAATACGTCATAATCATCCAACTCATAACATAAGGTGCACATAGATATCATGGGACAAGTTATCAACAGACCATTCCATCAAGCAACTAATCAAATCACCCCAAACCATATGTTCCGTACAGTCGTGAATCCAATAGGAGTATCCCTTACCTTAATTGTTGAATACAACCTTAGCTTGCACAAGTAACCCTTCGAAACAGTGCTAAACAAAACAATTTTAATGAATAATTTTCGCCATAAAATTATTAACAAGATTTACCTTAAACCTTCAAATAGCTCTTTAATCTTACCAATGGATTGTCGAACTCCAAACCAATTCGTAGGGAAAATCTATGAATTAAATACGATGGGTAGCTCCCCAAATAGATCCTTCAATCAACAGAAAACACCCTAATTATGTAAGAAAAATTCTCAAATAAATCTTTAATGGGTATCCAAAAACTCAAACTAAATCCTCCAAACACCTTACCAAACTTACCACAAAAAGCAATGATGACGAACAGATCTGAGGAGGCAACGACACATCGCGGCTAAAGGACAGAACCAACGAACAAAGAGGTGACGCGACTCGCGGTGACTAAGGCGTGCGATGGTGCATATTGAAACAATACGGCGCAGCTCAAGCCCCAAAGAGACGTACGACTGGGAGATGCACGACGTGACCTGAAGCGGCTGGGCGATGCGGTATCTGATCGAAGGCTAGCGCCTGCAGCTTGGGCAACCGGACAGCAGATGTGAAGCAACATGGGATAGATGACACAACTCGTGGCTCATTTGTAATGTTGTGTGACAGACAAAGGGCGACGATGAGGATAGAGGTGCGACCGAAGGAAGAAGATGAAGAGAGGGAGGCGACGATGTTAGTGAAGAAAGAAGAAGAAGAGTTTTTAGTGTTTGCACGCCTACCAAGAAACCCCATAAATATTTTTAAAAACTTAATAATAATAATAATAACTGTTATCATTATGTTTTCTTTATATTTTCCTTTTGCAACTTGGTTTAATTTCCTTTTCTTTCCTAATTAACAATAAGTTTCTCTTTCCTCGATCTATCCCTTTCTCTTTCCTTATTTAAAACCCACATTTTCATCCACCAACAACTTTTTAATAAAAACCCACATATAAATTAATTTAACTCCTTAACCAAAACAAATCCAATATTCTCCCCAACCAACACCTATATTAAATAAATATACACTGTCATATATTAATTTAATTTCATAATCAAGACAACTTAAGATAATTAACGAACAAAATCTTAAATTTACCTTAAGTTTTAGGGATGTTACATTCTTCCTTCCTTGAGAAACTTTCGTCCTCGAAAGTTCTAATACTCAAACAACTCTGGATAACGAGCTCTCATGTTGTCCTCTCGCTTCCATGTAGTCTCTTCAACTTGATGATTCCGCCATAAGACCTTTACCAAAGCGATTCCCTTGTTATATAACATCTTTACCTCTCTGGCAAAAATCTCCACAGGTTGCTCCTCATAACTCAAATTCTCGTTGAACTGCAGTGACTAATAACCAATAACATGTGATGGATCTCCTACATACTTCTTCAACATCGAGACATGGAAAACGTCATGAACAGTGGACAGAGATGGCGAGAATGCCAAACGATAAGCCACGGGACCAATTCTCTAAAAAATTTCAAATGGCCCAATAAAACGGGAACTCAACTTTCTCTTCTTCGCGAACCTTAAAACATCCTTCATATGTGCTACCTTTCAAAACACCTTATCCCCTACATCAAATTCTAGATCTTTACATCTCACATCTACATAACTCTTTTGTTTACTCTAAGTTGTCTTCATATGTGCTCTAATCTGCTAAATAGCTTTATTAGTATACTACACCAACTCAGGACCAATCGACCTATGCTCACCAACCTCAACCTAGCATATAGGAGACCTGCAACACTTACCATACAAGGCTTCAAACGGCGCCATGCTAATGGTAACCTAATAACTGTTGTCATAAGTGAACTCCATCAAATGCAAACGAGAGTTCCAGCTCCCTGAAAACTCCAATGCACATGCTCGTAGCATATCGTCAATCGTCTGGTTCAAATGTTTATTTTGCAATCAGTCTGTGGGTGAAAGGTTGTACTGAAATCCAACTGTGTGCCAGAGACATTTTGGAGACCTTTCTAGAAATTAGAGGTGAAAGAGCATCCTAGTAAAAAATAACCGACACAGAAACCCTATGCAATCTCACCACCTTCTTCAAGTACAACTAAGCCCACTTGTTCGCTGTATACGTCGATCTCCCTGGAATGAAATGCACTGACTTGGTGAGTCTATCCAAAATGACCCATATCACTGTGTGACCCTTCGTTGTCCTAGGTAACCATGTAATGAAGTTCATTGACACATTCTCTCACTTCTACTCTGATACACGAAGAGGCTGTAACAAACATGTTGGCTTCTGTCTTGGTGCTTGCACTTGCTTACACACCAAACATCTACAAACAAAATCTATCACTTCTCTCTTCATATTAGGCCACAAGTAAATATATTTCAAGTTATGGTACATCTTAGTACTAACGGGATGCATAGAAAACAGAGAATCATGGGCTTCAAACAACAAATCATTCTTAACCTCAGAGGACAAAGAAAATCCATCAACTTTTCCTGCCTCTGCTAGGTAGCACTTTGTACTCATATAAGAATCACCACCCTAAGCATCAATAGTCCTCTGCCTCAATGTCAATTGCACTGTCAATTGTGCCAACTCTGAGGTGACTTTCTCAACGCTATTGCTATTTTGGCTCGCTCAAAGTACTGTGCAACTGAGTCTGTCTAGTAATAAAAACTGTTGAATAAGCTACCTTTCTACTAAGAGCATCAACTACTACATTTGCCTTACATTGATGGTATAAGGTCTCACAATCATAGTCCTTCACCAACTCTAGCCATCTACGTTGTCTCATGTTCAACTCCTTCTGGGTGAATAAGTACTTTAGATTCTTATGGTCAATGAAGACGTGTATCGTCTCTCTATAAAAATAATGCCTCCTCAAATCTTCAGTGCGAAAACCACTGTAGCTAATTCAAGATCATGGATAGGATAATTCTACTCATGGCTCTTCTGCTGGTAGAACGCATAAGCAACCACCTTTCCATGCTTCATCAGTACATAACCCAACCCTTTCTTTGAGGCATAACTATATATCACAAGCTTTTGCTTCAGATTCTGGAAATTGTCCTCGCAAGCCCCACTCCAAACAAAAGGGATCCCCTTTTTGGTCAACTGAGTCAAAGGGTGGCTATGCAAGAGAAGTCTTCCAGGAATCCTTTGTAATAATCTACTAAACCTAGAAAACTACGGACCTCTATGACTGTAGAAGGTCAAGGTCAACAAGTAACAGCTTCAATTTTTGCACGATCCACAAAGACTCCATCTCTAGACTAAACATGGCTAAGAAAAGTCACTTACGTCAGCCAAAATTCCCACTTAGAAAACTTCGCATAAAGCTTGTTCGATTGAAAAGTCTCCAACATTTTCCATAAATACTCTTCATGTACCGCCTCTCTCTTGGAATAAACCAAGATGTCATCAATAAACATAATCGCAAAGGCTTCAAGAAAATCCATGAACACCATGTTCATCAAATCCATAAATGTCGCAGGAGCATTCATCAAATCGAACGTCATTACTATGAACTCATAATGTCTATATCTCAAACGAAAGGCAGTCTAAGGAATGTCACTCTCCTTTATTCTCAACTTGTGATATCCCAAATGAAGATCAATTTTTTAGAATACAGTGGCTCCCTATAACTCATTAAACAAATCGTCGATTCGGGGTAAAGGATATATATTCTTCACACTTACCTTGTTCAACTCTCTGTAATCAATGCACATGCGTATTGACCCATCTTTCTTCTTGACAAACAAGACTGGTGCACTCCATGGTGACACAGTCGGTCGAATAAAACCATTGTGAAATAACTCCTCCAACTGCAACTTTAGCTCTTTCAACTCTGTTGGAGTCATTCTGTAAGGAGCTTTAGATATATGCTTTGTACCTGCCTCCAGCTCGATCGAAAAATCAACCTCCCGCTGAGGTGGCAAACCTGGAAGATCTTCTGAAAAGACATTTGGGTAATCTCTCACTACAGGCTCTGTCGACAAGAAAACCTCAGCTTTCGGATGTCCACTACACTGGTCAAGATACTCCATGTATCTTGGTTAAGCAGTTTACTGGCCTTCATAGTCGAAATCGCCTTAGGCAAGACCACAGTCTTAGCCTCTTTAAATTTAAAACTTGCCCCTACAGGAGGGTTGAAAACTAACTCCTGGGCACAATCTATACTAGCATGATTAGAAGCTAGCCTATCCATGCCTAGTATTACATCAAAATCCCGCCTGCAAAGAACTAGCAAAGTTACCGCTAAAACATGATTTTCTATTTATATGTGGCATGACCTAATCCTTTCATCAGACAATATGATTTCTCTAGATGGAGCAGATACAGATATGACAAAATCAAGAGACTCAACCTCCAAACAAGCATGCTTCTTAAAAGCTGATGAGATAAAAGAATGAGAGGACCCCAAGTCAAATAATACCAGTGCATAATGACACAAGATTGGGAGTGTATCTGTTACTACGGTGCCTGCTTCTTTGGCCTCTTGTCGATTAAAAAACAATGATAAAGGGAAGGCAGTCTTGCAGGAAAGTCAACCACAAAAGTCGACCTCAATTGTTTTACTGTCTGTTAGCAGTTGCAGGAAATGATCGTAAATTTGATCAAAACTCAATATGGTGGGCCTAATCAAACTTTCTTTTTATATTCCAAGTCATATACAAAAAGGATTGACAATCTGAGGAAGCCAACTGGGTACCAGCCACCCAAATTTCAGCAATTCGATGAAAAAGGCAATCCAAAACAACATGTTGCTCATTTCATCGAAACCTGTGAAAATGCTGGAACACGAGGAGATTTGATGGTCAAACAGTTCGTTCGAACTCCGAAAGGAAATGCTTTCGACTGGTACACTGACCTTGAGCTTGAAACTATTGATAGTTGGGATCAACTTGAGAGAGAATTTCTCAACCGCTTCTACAGCACTCGGCGTATTGTTAGCATGATAGAGCTAACTTCCACCAAGCAAAGAAAAGGTGAGCCAGTCATTGACTACATTAACCGCTGGAGGGCGTTAAGCCTTGATTGCAAAGATAGATTAACCGAGTTATCAACGGTAGAAATGTGCACTCAAGGAATGCATTGGGGGCTTCTGTATATCTTGCAGGGGATAAAACCTCGCACCTTCAAAGAGTTAGCAACTCGAGCTCATGATATGGAGCTAAGCATTGCTAATAGAAGGGGCAATGATCTACTAGTCCCAGAAGTGAAAAAGGAAAGGAAAGAAGTGAAGAGCATCCAGAAAGTATCAAAGGGTGCTACTAAAGAAGCTATGGTCATCAATACGATCCCCTTAAAGTTTATCTCCAAGGAGAGAAAGATTGAAAAACGTCAAGAGGAGGGCGAGAAAAGACGTCCAACATTGAAAGAGAGGCAAGAAAAAGTTTACCCTTTTCCAGACTCTGATTTACCTGATATGTTAGAGCAACTACTGGAAAAGCATCTCATCAAACTTCTTGAATGTAAACCACCTGCAGAAATGGGGAGGATAAACGATCTCAATTACTACAAATATTATCGAGTCATTAGTCATCAAGTGGAGAAATATTTTGTATTCAAGGAACTCATTTTGAAGTTAGCTCTAGAAAAAAAGATTGAGCTAGATCTTGATGAGGTGGCACAGACAAATCATACTGCGGTAATGATTCATCCTAATATCAGGATACCTGCTACAGGGAGTTTAATCCAATTTGGATCTCTTGAGCCTGTTGTTATATATTCTATGTTGGAGGCTTCATTAGATACTGGCCTCCAGAAAACTAACTCCCAAGAGAAGAATAAACATATGGAAGATTCAGTCTAAAAATGATGCTATCCAGAAGATGCCAAATCCTAAAAATCTCCAAGAATTGAGAAGACTACAGGGTCGTTTGGCCTACATCAGAAGATTCATATCTATTGCGGGTCGATGTCAACCATTCCAGATGTTGATGAGGAAGGATGCAGTTTTTGAATGGGATCAAACGTGTCAAAAAGCCTTTGATAGCATAAAGAAGTATTTGCTCAAGCCTTCAGTCTTGAGCGCTCCTATAGCTGGGAAACCATTTATATTATATATTGCTGCTTAAGAATGTTCGCTCGGAGCACTACTCGCGCAAGAGAATGATAAGGGTAAGGAATGTGCACTCTACTATTTAAGTAGAACTCTGACAGGAGCTGAGTTGAATTATTCTCCAATTGAGAAAATGTGTCTCGCCTTGTTCTTTGCGATTGATAAGTTGAGAAATTATATGCAAGCTTTTACTATATACTTAGTGGCAAGAGCTGACCCTGTTAAGTATATCTTATCAAGACCGGTCATTTCTGGGCGTCTTGCTAAATGAGCAATTATACTTCAACAATATGATATTGTATACATACCTCAAAAGGCAATGAAGGGCCAAACATTGGCGGATTTCTTAGCTGATCATTTAATTCCATCAAATTGGAAGTTATGTGAAGACTTACCTGATGAAGAAGTATTCTATGTCGAAAGCATGATACACAGGACCATGTATTTTGATGGCGCAGCGCAAAGAACTTGAGTTGGTGTCAGCGTTGTCTTCATTTCCCCTGAGAAGCATATGTTGCCATATAGCTTCAAACTTAATAAGTTGTGTTCAAATAACGTTGTTGAATACCAGGCCCTCAACATTGGCCTACAAATGGCTTTAGAAATTGGAATAAAATACATGGAAGTATACGGCGATTCAAAGTTAATTATAAATCAGCTTTCATGTCAGTACAACGTGAAACATCAAGATTTAATGCCATACTTTGTTTATTCTAGAAGATTGATGGATAAATTTGAAGGCGTGACGTTGGAACATATACCCAGTTCAGAGAATAAGAAAGCAGATGCACTGGCAAATTTAGCCACTGCTTTAACGATCTCAGATGATGTACCTATCAACAT
>JBBPDJ010036733.1:0-14448 GCA_037974625.1 Cucumis cinereus | reverse complement strand
AATCACTTTTCCTTCTTGCATCAACACACAACCTAGTCCTTGTCTGGATGCATCACAATAAATATCAAAATCTTTACCTGATATTGAAAGAATCAATATTGGTGCCGTTATCAATCTCTTTTTCAATTCCAGAAAACTTTGGTCACATTTCTCTTACCACTCAAATTTTGCATTCTTCTTGGTCAAAGAAGTCAAAGGTAATGCTATTCGGGAGAAATCTTCCATAAACCTTCTGTAGTATTCTGCTAAACTAAGGAAACTATCTACCTTTGTAGCATTGGTCGGTCTCTCTCACTTAACAATTGCTTTCGTTTTCTGAGGGTCAACACTAATACCATCTGCTGACAAAACAATCCCAAGAAGCATTACGCGGTTAAGCCAGAACTCGCATTTACTGAACTCGGCATACAACTGCTTATCTCGCAATGTTTGCAATACTGTTCGTAGATGGTACGCATGTGCACCTTTGTCTTTCGAATATATCAAAATATCATCGATGAACACTATAACAAACTAGTCTAGATATTCGTGGAATATCCTATTCATGAAATCCATAAATATTGTTGGAGCATTCGTCAAACCAAACGACATTACTCCGAACTCATAATGCCCATACCTGGTCCTGAATGTTGTCTTGGGAATATCTGACTTTTTAACTTTCAACTGATGATATCCTCATCTCAATTTGAGAACACCAATGCACCTCTCAACTGATCAAATAGATCATCTATACGCAGCAAAGGATACTTGTTACGTATCGTAACCTTGTTCAACTGCCTGTAATCTATGCATAATCGCAGTGTTCCATCTTTCTTCTTTAGGAACAATACTGGAGCTCCCCAAGATGATACACTAGGTCTAATGTATTCCTTATCTACTAACTCTTGTAGCTAAGTCTTTCACTCTTTTAGTTCACTTGGTGCCAATCTATACGGTGTCTGTAAAATCGGCGCTGTCCCAGGTAACAAATCAATACTGAACTTAATCTCCCTATCAGGTTGTAGTCCTAATAGATCATCGGGAAACACATCTGCAAACTCTCTTACTACTGGGATGTCTGCAGGTTCCAGCTCCTCTTTCTTTAACTCAACTACATGTCCTAGATATGCCATACAGCCTTTCCTCATCATTTTCGTAGCTTTCATCACTGAAATTAGACATGTAGGAATAACTTTTTGTTTCCCTCTAAAAATTACCTCCTTTGTTTGTGGTCTTCGGAAAGTCACTTCCTTTGTATGGAAGTCCATGGTAGCATGGTTGGAATACAGAAAATCCATGCCCAAAATCACATCTAGCTCTTGAAAATCAAGAGGTATTTGATCTGCAAATAGGATGACACCTTATACTATGATCTCATAGTCTTTAATCACATCCCTAACCAACACTCCAACACCAGCAACTGTATAAATAACTAGGTCATCTAGCAGTGACTCTATCATCTTATTTAATTTACTTACAAACAATCTAGATACAAAAGAGTGTGTAGCTCTAAGATCAAGCAATACATGTGCATGTAAATTGCAGAAAAGTAACGTACCAGTAATGACATTTGGTGCTTGTCCGCTTCCTGTTGAGTCAACGCAAAAAATCTTTCCCGAGGTCGTCCTGCAACCCCTTTCTGCTTAACACCACTGGAACTACCGCCACCAGCCCCTGAAATCCTCTGCTGACTGAATTGTTTTGCTGGGGCCTGATGCCCTCCCTGAGTTCCTGATTACAGCTATGGACATTCTCTCTTGAAATGACCGGGTTGTTTGCAGTAGAAACAAATACCTTCTCCTACCATACACGGTCCCCTTACTCTCTGCCACAACTACTGCATAGGCTTCTGTCAACAGGGCTATTGACAGATCCCTATCCTGACCTCTGTCCTGATGATCGACTGATGGTCCTCTAAGAAGCACTCCCTGAACCATCTCTCCTGAAAGTCTGACTAGGAGAGCGAGATTTAAAATCTCTCCTTCTAGACACTCCTGGAGTAACTCTTTGCTGGTCTCGTCCACAAAAACTACTAGTCGTTGAAGCAATCTAACTAGGTACTATGTCTTGCCTGCCCTCGCTCAGCCTCTGCTCTACTCACATCGCTGTCTCAACCAGCTGTGAAATGTCTGCCCACTTGACTATAACAGTGACTGATGTTCGGATGTCCATCCTAAGTCCTTTCTCAAACTGCCGGCACCTATCAGTCTCTGATGCTACAATAGTATTGACAACTCGGTATACTTCCTCTTATATTCTGCAACTGACAGTGCACCTTGTACTAATCTAAGGAATTCATCCCTCTTGGCTTCACAGTAGGTACTAGGATAGTACTTATCTTCAAAAATCCTTCTGAAGCTTTCCCAGCTCATGGTACTGGTATCACTTCGTCGTGACTCTATGGATCTCCACCAGCCTTCTGCTTCTTTTTGCAACACGAACGTTCCCAGTCTGACCTTTCTTTCATCTGGGCAGTCCATAACACTAAAACATTTCTCCAATAGATTCAGCCAAGCTTATGCATCGTTGGGTCAGTCGAGCCCTCGTATACCGTAGCTCCTAAAGCTTTGAGTCGTTCAATACTATATCTCCTCTCTGGATCGTCGGATAATGATCCAAGTGATTCCGCCGATCTCTGCGCGAATCGCAAAAACATATTGCTCTCTAAGTCTGCTTGTTCTCTGGGGGTACTATACTCCCCTTCAAACTAAGCCTGGGTAGGATCTCGCATCCTTTCTACGTCCTGCCTACGTTGTCTGCTTTCCTTTCGTGGAGGCATAATTTCCTATATCACGTCAATCTATTAGACATGTTACACTTGCCTCTTACCTACATGCATGTTACTAGACTCTTAAACTCTCTTTACTCTTCTGAACATCCAACTTCCTAATCCTTTCTCTAATTCTAAGAATTTTAGACACAAATTTCACGCAATTCGGTAAAGAATTGAGCACAAAATCATTACTTTTTCTCAAAGTGTTCATAACAAAATTTTGTAGTTAAGTTAAGATAGTCAACGTGGATTGTCAAGGTAAGGACGAGATTTGATGGCTTCACGCCGTCTCCTAGGCTAGGAGTAGGGAGTCTGGGAGAAGGTGTGACAGAGTATGTTGGGTTTTATGTCCTACAACTCGTATTTTTCAATGTTAAAGTATTCTATTATTCAATAAAGTTTTTGTTGAAGTATTTTTTAACAAATTATTAAAAAATAAGAGATTTTCTTTTGAAAAACTTAGAATCCAATAAACAAGGTTCCTTGACTATTGTATGAGTGCTTGATCTTTAGGTAGAGACATAAACCAGGATCAAGTTCGAGTGATAGTATAAATGGTCTATAGTATAGGAATAAGGTTGGGTGCCTTATTCTAGGGACACTATAGATGCAACCTACTTTGTATTTAGTACAAGCAGAGTGATTCCAAGACGCTCATATAGAGACATGAAAGTGGGAGCATTCTCTGCAATGAGATTGTATACGATTGAACCATGAAATAGTCACTTTTACGTTATAACACTGGTAGCTGATTAAAACTGACTATTTCGGTTATAGATGACCTAGATAACTCAACCTTAGTCCTGAATTAACTATGAACTCCTGTTTAAACTGGATTATCCTTAGATTTGCATAAGTGAGGGCAGTTCATCAGCACTTGTCATATAGACCTCCCATTTAAGGGATAAGAAAAGGTGGATAGCTGGAGACGTAGGGTGTAAGACGAAATTTACTCCTCCTGCTTTTAGAGTTAGTAGATAGGTTGTTCCCTTAAGTGCTGACTCTAGATATTGAACTAAGGGGCCCCACTCTCTCATTGGTTCGAGAGTGATTCGGTTTATATGTTGGACTTTAAACCAATTGTTCATTAGGGGATCAACTGAGGCTTAAAGAACAAGATGTAATGTTCGGGGTAAAACAGTGAATTGACCCAGCCAAAATTATGAACAATCTGTGAAGGATCAACTTACTTAATATTGTTTTATTGGGTTGATACAAATATATTTACAGTGAGGATAGTACAGCTACGAGGTATAGTGGATAGTTCTGATTAGAATGGATGTTAATTAACTTGGTTAAAAGAGTTTAGCTAGTTAATATCGAATCGTTTGAGCTCATGATAGGTAGGTCCATTAGGTCTCTCTACTGGCTCATTATGAATTTAAACTTAGAATAGAGTGATCGAAAATTCAAATTGTTTGAATGAGTTTAGAAAATAAATCATTAATAATATTTGATATTTAAACTAAGAGAGAAATGATATTTAAATAAAATTTATATATTTAAAATTTGGATGAAGATTCAAATTAGGTCAATTGGATTTATCGAAATCAATAATGCTAAAATAATAATATAATATTGAATTAATTAAATAGTTTTATTATTATTTAATTCTTTAATTGAATTAATTTTATTATTATTTAATTAATTAATTAAGATTTTTGAATTTTTGAATTTTCAAAAATCAAACGTCAATTGTTGACTTTGTTGGTGTGTAATGAATAAACTACTAGCTTTGATGAACTGTCTTCTTCTCCTTCAAACACTAATCCCACTTAATCATAGCCAAATTAAATACTCATTGTTAGTTTGCATGCGATTTGGCTATAAAATACACAATTTGATTGTGTTGAAAGTATAAGAAATCTTGATGAGTTTTTGTAAAAATTATCAAGTGTTCATAAACATATTTCTCTAAAAAACTCATAAAATTTGTCACAAATTTGATCCCACAACCATGTTCTAAGCCTAAAGGATAGTAAAGAAGACTCTTTTGGTTGTCTACAACTTGATTTCATTCAATTCATCAAGTATAGAGGGAGAATTTTGAACTACAAAGGTAACTGTTCATAATTTTATTTTTCCCTATTTTTTAACATGCTTAATTCTAATAATTCATGAAATTTTGAGTGTTTTAGTTCGATTATCTTCCGCTAGCATGTTAATATAACTTTCACCTGTTTTCCCCTCAAAAGATAAGATCTCAAAATCTTACCCACCTCCTATAACACCCCCGACGGCAACACCAACACACTTTTCCAATAAACTTGAAAACTTCTAAACACAGAACGTACAAGATGCAAATGACCAGTAAAGGAGAGAGCTCTCGCAACCAACCCTCTAATCCTACTGGTAATATGTTGTATAAGGAGAACACATTCAACCATACATAGCCTACCATATAGTAAAGGAAGCCCAAGGTAATGAACCGGAAGGGTACCAATCTCAAACCCCATACTATCAGAATGCAATGTAGTAGTCTCACAATCAACACCAGCCACGAACATAGAGCTCATCCCAAAATTGGCAACCAAACAAGAAAGTTCACCAAACTGCTAAAGAGATTCCCTCATAAACCTTAGAGAACCTTGAGATAAAGCAAACAGGAGAAGACCACCATCATCATCACAAAAAGAAAATGAGATAAAGGGTCACCCTATCTCAAACCTTTCCTCTTAGGAAAATACCTCTTCAAAGAACTGTTAATCATAATAGAGAATATAGAAGAAGTCACACAGGCCCTGATTCAACTCACAAAAAGAAGAGGTGTATCTATAGCATACAACACATCAAACAATATGTCTCAGTTAACCGAATCATACGCCTACTGCATATCTACCTTCATAGCACACATGAGCTTACCTTTATTAAGATGATAACCACTAACCAACTCCTACCAATGATTGAAGAAGACTCGTTAGTACTGATAAAGTGGGGCAATCACACCCGAAGCCTATCAGCCAAAATTTTAGAAATACATTTATGAACAACATTACCACAAGAGATATGGTGAAAATCCTTCATACTTTTAGCCCCTAAGCGTTTAGGAATAAGAGATAGCAGTATCGAATTTACCCCTGAGGGAAAGTAACAGGTCTAAAAAAATGAAGGGTTGCGTCGCAAAAATTCTCCCTAACAACAGTCCAGGCAGCTTTAAAGAATACAACAGAGAAACCATCGGGGCCATGACCTTTATAACTATCCATAGGGAAAAGAACCCTTCTAACCTCCTCCTTTTCAATAGGCTCCTAAGAGCACGAATACAATCCTTACATTATTGATAATCGACAATATTCTCAATAAGGTTGCTGAGCTCCCTATCACCATGACGCTAAAACCCCCAACTATTCTTAAAAAACTTTATCACAACATGTGCCACACTATCATGGGAGGACAACCTAGCTCCATCAGAATCAACCAGAGAAAGCAAATTATTCTGACTCGTACGAAAACGAACAATATGATGAAAAGAAAGCAGTATTCTAATCCCCTAGATCCAACAACGAATACGAGACTTCTGACGGAGAGAAGCCTCTTCCAACCTAGCAGTAGACGAGAAGGCCTCAGTAGGAAGCCCAACCTGCTACCCCAAGATATCATATAAGGGATTTTTCTTAGCGGTAGCCTAAGCCCGATCCATGGAATCCTTAGCCACTCTCACCTCCTCACTAAGCTTCTGAATATGGCACCTAAAATGTCTTCACAAAACAGGCTTCAGATCATGTAAATTCCTCATCAGACTCACCAGTTGGGAAACACCTAGGCGTCTCACCCAAGACCCACCACATCTATAGAACTATTAGGATAGAATAGAAGATAGGATTGGTCGAAAATACACCATGAAAGCACATTAACCCTAAAAAGAGGTTGAGTAGACAACCATGCATCATTAATGAAATTCATATAGGCGCCTTATGATATCCGACCAATGAATCTTACTGGTCTAAGTGAACTAGTTGCCCTGAACAGTTACCTATAATAAGTCAGCCTCAATGAGCTTCTGATCAAACTCCTCCATGTCACTACTACTAGGGTTACTTCCAAAAGCCTCAATATGGTTCTAATAGCATTGAAGTCACCTATCACAACATCTGAAGAAGACTAACCTGCACTAATGTTAATAATCTTGTTCCATAATAGATGTCTATCATTTATGTGATTCGACGCGTAGACACATGGGACTTTCACACACACACCAGAATTAAGATCAATTGATGAACTAGTAACAAACTACTCATCCACCACCGAAGGAACAAAATCATAGGGGCTACATTTACACATCACCCATGCCCAACTCCACTGCAATTGTAGCTACAAATACAGTTCTAAGCATTGCCAAACTTGCTCAACAAAGAATCAAAACTGTCTTCACGGACACTAGTCTATAAGAGACAATAAAAACCAACAGAATACGAACATAAAAGGCCACAAACAACCCTACTCCTCACAGGGTCATTCAATCCCCGCACATTCCAAGAGCACCAACTAATCACGAGTAATGGGTGATGGAGTGATAAGAAATCTCTGGGCATGGATCTAATAACAATGATAAACAAAAATACCCAAAGAATTCAACTCCAACAGCCCCAAATCAAAAATGGAACCCCTAAGAATGATTAGATGACAGATTACCTAGATGATCTAATTAACCAAGGATTGGACAAAGTTAGAAACTCTCATCAACCGCCGATCTTCGAAGCACTCCATAAGTAAGGTAGATTAATTCTCACTTGAATGCTCCAAATATTCATGCATTCTATCACAAGAACACACAAGAACAAAATTCTACCTTTTAGAATTTTCTAATATCATTCATCCAAATTCTTACCTTTTTAAATGATCAAAATACATAGGTATTTATTCTAATTGAAGAGACACCATGAAATGACACACCCTTTCACCTAATTGGCTAGATTCAACAAAGACTCTTCAACTACATACATGAACCAACATAAATATAAATAAATTGAAATAAATTAATACATAGTTCTTTAAATAAGTGGATGAATTTGAATTTTCAGATTCATTATGACTTTTGGATTCCCAAATGACTCCTAGAGCATCAAAAGATGCAACTCGTCATCATGGGTTGGAATTTTACTATGAGTTTCATAATGATTGCCTCATGATTGGGTTGACTTTGAGTGTTCTCCAATAAATTTTCATTATGAGTTTCGTTTGAGCTTAGTTGAGCTTGTGCAATCTCATTTTCCTCTTTGTAGGTTAGCTCCTTATCATTCTCCCTTTATTCAAGAAGTTTTGTCCTTGAATCTACAAGGATCTCATCTGAATATCCCATGTAGTCATCTTCTAATGCTTGAATCAACGGAGATATAAATTTAACAAGAAATGTTCCCTAAAACAATACCATTGTTGTATGTTTTTGTTTCTAACAGATTTGAAAACGAAAACATTTTGACCTTGAAGAAACCGAATTAGACGACCTTGATAAAAGAAAACTTGTAGATCAGACCCAGATCTAAAACATTGAAGAAAACGGAATTTGAAAATTCAGACTAAGTGACACTTTTTTTTCTCTCGAAAAATACAATACTGTATTTTTTTCCCAATAGTTTCCAAAATGAGAACAATTGATGCTGATGGAAACCGAATTAGACGACCTTGATGAAAACAAACTTGTAGCTAAGACATAGATTAAAGATGTAGAAAATAAAAATTTTTAAATTAGGACAAGAAGTGGTACTTTTGTTTTTGTTTTTTTTTTTTTTGTAATGGACAAAATTTGAAAAAACAAGACATCAAATACAACGGAAACATATACACGATCAAGAGCCAAAAGCTCTGATACCAAATGATAAGAAACCTTTGGGTCTGGATCTAAGAACAATGTTAAACAACAAGACCCAAAGAACTCAACCCCAATCCTCAAAACTAAAATGGAATCAACCCCTAAGAATGGCTAGATGACGGATTAATTAGATGATCTAATGAACCAAGGATTTGACAAAGTTAGAAACTCCCATCAACCATCGATCTTCAAAGCACTCCACATGTAAGGTATATCAATTCTCACTTGAATGCTCCAAATATTCATGCATTCTATCACAAGAACACACAAGGACAAAATTCTATATTTTAGAATTTTCTATATCAGTCATCCAAATTCTTTTTTTTTTAATGATCAAAATACATAGGTATTTATACTAATTGAAGAGACACCATGAAGGGACACACCCTTTCACCTAATTGACTAAATTCAACAAAGACTCTTCAACTACATACATGAACCAACATAAATACATTGAAACAAATTAATACATAATTCTTTAAATATGCGGATGAATTTGAATTTTCAGATTCATTATGACATTTTGATGCCCAAATGACTCTTGGAGCTTCAAAAGATGCAACTCGTCATCATGGGCTGGAATTTTACTATAAGTTCATAACGATTGCCTCATGATTGGGTTTACTTTGAGTGTTCTTCAATAAAATTTCACTATGAGTTTCGTTTGAGTTGAGTTGAGCTTGTGCAACCTCATTTTCCTCTTTGTAGGTCAGCTCTTTATCATGGTGATACCCCCAAAGACCCGCTCAAGATACTCTTTTTCATCAGCACACCACTAACTCCAACCACCTGTAAAAGGGAAGCACTTCCTCCCAAAATTGCTAGAGCCAATTTATTGTTCTCCTCTAAGTCTGTAAGACTACCAAAACAATTTGTCGCCACTACAAAACTAGGGTAAACTCGATTTCTCACAAAAACCAACTCTCGCCTCCTACGACTAACCGATGTGAAATCCTTCTCTTCCCTCTGATTTCTGTCAGAGGATACTGTGATCTCCTACTCCTCCATATGAGGAAAGAATTCCAAAACCACATCCTCACAAGCCACTATACTCAAGTCAACCCCCTTGTCTAACACTACCCTTCAATAGGCTTAACCTTCTCCTTCTCCTCAATGTTCACTACAGACTCATGTCGTTTACAATTATCGGAAGCATGACCAAAAGACTTACAAGTAGGACATTTACGCGATTTCCACTCATATGTAATGGGTATTGCAAAGACCTCCCCTCTGAGGTGTATAATCACTACAGACGGCATAATAGAACCAACAATTATATCAACACAAATATACGTATACGTCATTTTACGACGCTCCCTAGTAGCCATATCTATAGCCAAAGGCTTACCAACAGCATTGTCAACTACCGCTAGACCCTCATCAGTCCTTAACTACATAGGGATACGTGCCATCCTAATCTAGATAGGGCCATATTAAAAACAAAAGATTCAGTGAGAATACTTGGAGACCATTTGCGAAGAAACATAGGTTTGCCACCTAGGTGCCAAGGGCCACGTTAGAGAATTTAGTCCACGATTTAGCTTGTTTAAACTGAAAAATGATGAGCCCATTTTTAAGAACTGTAATATTTGGCATTTCAATTCGACCCCAAATTTTATCCACTAGACGTTGGATGACCGCATATGGCATTTTAGTGTCCATTAGTTGACCAACCAACAAATTTTCCCATATTTCAACATCTTTTGCTATAACCTCGTTCGACAGACTCACCACAATCCTTGAACTATCCACCAAAGGAGGGGTGAATTTAAGATTGGCCACGGGTGAATCTCCAAAAAGTGAGGCAGATGAACTGTTTTGTTTAAGAATAATTTATAGGCCCAACATTTGTTCGAATACCCACAGAATTTCCCGTACAAACTTTATTACTCGATCCAACATTAGATTTTCCATAGCCAAGCTCAATCTGCCTACTTGGCTCATTACTAACCATTCGTGTCGTCCTGGGCATGGTCTTTGTATGGATCAATAATAAGGTGAATAGGGAAAATGTTCATAGTAAGTGGGAGAAGGACGCGTCTTAAAATATCCTACGATCTACTTCATTAGGTTGCACCATGTGACTTCTATGATTTGCCTGCGTGTTGTTCTAGAGCGATCGTCCCTTCGAATGACCTAATCATTGAAGTTAGAACACCGCAAACTCTAGAAATAGATAGGATTTCTTACGTTAATCTTCAACAATTGTCTTTCCATATGGAAGCCTGTTGAAGCGTACCTCTGGAATTCGAAAATGGTAGGGTCACACTTACGGGATTAATTAAGTTTGTTACTAAATCATTGATCGAACAATGATAGCTAAGAGCTATAGGAATAAAAGTTATTTTTGTATTAGTAATTAGTTGGGATTGTCTCAATTTAGGAGATGAGTAGTTGATCACCCTTCGGTGATTGTTGCTTTAAACTTCTGAAGTATCGTTGTAAAAACTAAATCATTTGTTTGATTAGAGTTCTGTGATTGTATGTTTTTGCTGAATTGATTGGATTATTTTGAGTTAATGGGTTAAAATAAAGATATCTGAGACGTTCAATTGTTTGTTAATTTTTTCAGCATGTCTTCGTCTGTAATTCATCTGCTAAAGAATGAAAAGTTAACAGGTGAAAACTATGCGACATGAAAATATACCTTGAATATGATTCTTGTTATTGATGATTTATGCTTCGTCTTAATGGAGGATGTCCTCCCTCCCCTACACTAAATGCATTCCAGACTGTCAAGGATGCATATGACCGCTGGACAAAGGCCAATGAGAAGGCCAACGTCTATATCCTTGCCAGTATGTCTAACATACTGTGCAAGAAGCTCTTCTATGGTTGCTGCACGTCAGATCATGGATTTCCTCTGGGGAGATGTTTCAACAACAATCCTTTCAAATCAATCATGAGGTCATTAAATATGTTTATAATGCCTGTATGACAGAGGGCCAATTTGGTAGAGAACATGTTTTCGACATGATGGTCCACTTCAACGTGGCCGAGATAAACAGGACGGTCATTGACAAACAAAGTCAAGTATCATTTATCATGAAATCTCTTTCGAAAAGCTTTCCTTAATTCTGCAGTAATGCGATAATGAACAAGATAGAGCACAACGTGACTTCCCTCCTTAACGAACTGCAGACCTTTCAGTCTCTTATGAAAAATAAGGGACAAAAAAAGGAGAGACAAATGTTTCTCATTCCAAGAGGTTTCAGAAGGGTTCATCCTCTGGAACCAAGTCTGCACCTTCAACTTCTGGGACCAAGAAAGTCTAGAAGAAGAAAGGAGAGTAGGAGAAAGGTTTTGCTGCTGCTGCAAAGGGCAATGGGAAGGCTAAAGTAGCTCCCAACGTAAAATGCTTCGACTGCAATGTGAATGGACATTGGAAGAGAAATTGTCCTAAATACCTTGATGAGAAGAAGAAGGAAAATGAATATAAATAAGATTTACCTATTTTAGAAACTTGCTTAGTGGAAAATGACCAAAATGCTTGGATACTAGATTCAGAAGCCACTAATCATGTATGTTCTTCTTTACAAAAAAACTAATTCCTTCCAGCAGCTCAATGAGGGTGAAATAAAACTCAAGGTTGGAACGAGAAATGCCATTTCAGCTCGTGCAGTGGGAGACGCCAAGTTGTTTGTTTAAAAGTATATACTTGTTCTTAAAAAACTTGTATATAGTTTCTAAGATTGAAGGGAACTTAGTATCTATTTCTTGTCTTATTGAACATATGTGCTCAATTTCTTTTTCTTATAATGAAGCTAACATTTTCAAGAATGGTGTACATATTTGTTCAGTAAGTTAGAAAACAACTTATACGTATTAAGACCAAATGAAGCGAAAGAAGTTTTAAATCATGAAATGTTTAAAATTGCTAATACTCAAAATAAAAGGCAAAGAATTTCTCCAAATAATAATACTTCTTTTTTACATTCAAGACAATGTCACATTAATCTCGATAGGATCGGAAGATTGGTAAAGCATGAACTTTTAAATGTGTTTGAAGATGATTCATTACCTCCATGTAAATCTTGCCTTGAAGGAAAAATGACTAAAGGACTTTTTACTGAAAAGGGTTACAGAGCCAAAGAGCCCCTAGAACTTGTACATTAAGACCTTTGTTGTAAGATGAATGTAAAAGCTCAAGAAAGTTTTGAATACTTCATCTCTTTTATAGATGATTATTCAAGGTAACGAGCCTAAGTCTGAACCTCTTGAAAAGTTCAAAAAGTATAAGGCTGAAGTTGAAAATCTATTAGGTAAAAAAGAATTACCGTACTTCGATCTGATCGAGGTAGAGAGTACATGGCTTTGAGATTTCAGGACTATAGGATAAAACATAGAATTCAATTCCAACTCTCATCACCTGGTACACCTCAACAAAATTGTGTATCAGAAAGGAAAAATAGAACCCTGTAAGACATTGTTCGATCTATGATGAGTTATGCTCAATTGCTTAGCTCGTTTTGGGGGTATGCAGTAGAGACTGCAGTCCATATCTTGAACAACGTTCCTTTAAAAAGTATTTATGAAACACCTTTCGAGTTAGAGAGGACGCAAACCTAGTTTAAGTCACTTAAGAATTTGGGGTTGTCCAGCACATGTATTAATGATAAATCTCAAGAAGTTGGAACCTCGTTCGAGATGCCAGTTTGTTGGTTACCCTAAAGAAACGAGAGGTGGTCTATTCTTCGATTCACAAGAAAATAGAGTATTTGTATCGACAAATGTCACCTTCTTGAAAGAAGACAACGTGAGAGATCATAAACCACGTAATAATTAGTATTAAATGAAGCTACTGATTAATCAACAAGTGTTGTTGATGAAGTTGGTCACATCAAGAGTTGATGAAATCAACACATCAGGTCCGTCCCATCCTTCTCAATTGTTGAGAATGCCTCGATGTAGTGAGAGGATTGTATCACAACGTAACCGTTACTTGGGTTTAACTAAAACTCAGGTTGTCATACCATTGTTCTTTAAACAGGCAATGAATGATGTAGACAAGGGTCAATGGGTCAAAGCCATGAACCTTGAAATGGAGTCTACCTGAAGGGGTGAAACTAGAGTGCAAATTGATCTAAGAGAAAGAGAGACTTAGCTGAGAAGGAACATACCTTCAAAACTAGACTTGTAGCAAAAGGTTATACCCAAAGGGAAGGGGTTGACTATGACGAAACTTTTTTCCTTGTTGCTATGTTAAAGTCTATAAAGATTCTCTTCTTCATAGCCACTTTTATGATTACTAAATATGGCAAATGGATGTCAAGACTGTTTCTCTGAATGACAATCTTAATGAGAGTTTCTTTATGTCTCAACTCGAGGGGTTCATAACTCAAGGTCAAGTGCAAAAAGTTTGCAAGCTGAATTGATCTGTTTTTGGGTTGAAGTAAGCATCCAGATTTTGGAACATTAGATTTTATACTATGATCATATCTTATGGTTTTTACCAAAACACTGATGTGCCTTGTGTATACAAGATAATCAACAAAGGTAAAGTAGCTTTCTTAGTACTTTATGTTGACGATATCCTTCTCATTGAGAATGACGTAGGATACCTAATTGACGTTAAAACCTCACTACTACAAAAATGACTTTACTTGACACTTTTTATTTTACTTTACTTGACGATTTTATACAAAACCGTCAAGTAAAGTTAAAAACTGTCAAGAATAAATAAAAAACAAAAAAATGGATTTTGTTTTTGAAAAATTTTCAGTACTTGACAGTATTTACCTATCAAGTGCAATTAGTTTTGCTTGACAGATTTTAGCCGTCAAGTAACATTGTTTTAATAAAAAAAAATCGCTAAAAGTAATTTTACTTTCCCTCCTCTCACTTTTGTTTCCCTCCTTCTCGCACTTTTGTTTCCCTCCTCCTCCCC
>JBBPDJ010036732.1:0-14461 GCA_037974625.1 Cucumis cinereus | reverse complement strand
TCACACGTTTCTGAGCCAAGAATTCCTGAACTTTGTGGTGTAGGACGAAAATACCAAACGAAAATCGTTGGAGGACACTTTGGACCCAAAAGAAAAAACCTAGTCGGGGACGTTTTTGGTCAAATATTTTAGGGTAAAACTTCTAGATTCCTCCAAATGAGCCCGTTTTATATCTAAAATTACATTTTAGGTCGAACTTTGGTTCATTTTAAAAAGATATAGCATTAGTCGATTGTCGTCCGTTTTTGTATGCACGTTAGTTCTACCTCAACTGGCACTCTTCACTACCTATATAGTTCATGCAAATGTTCTAAAGACATGTTTACGGTCATGAACGCACGTTTCTGAGTCAATAATCCCTGAACTACGAGGTGTAAGATGAAAATACGAAAGAGAAATCGATGCTGGTCATTTTGTTCCCAAAGTAGAAACCAAGTCTAGGACGTCTTTAGTCATTTATTGTTGGAAAAAACTTAAACATCCCTGCAAATGAGCTCGTACCTAGAAATGCATTTTAGGTCGAACTTTTGTCTATTTTCCAAATGGTATAACATTGGTCGGTTTTCGTCTATTTTGGTCCGCACGTTAGTCCTACCTCAAGTGGCACTCTTCGCGACCTATATAGTTCATGCAAATGATTCATAGAGATGTTTAGGGTCATTGACACGTGTTTTTGAGCTAAGAATCCTTGAACTACGGGGTGTAGAACGAAAATACCAAAGGGAAACTATTGTAGGTCACTTTGTTCCCCAAAACAGAAACCGAGTCTAGGACGTCTTTGGTCATTTAGTTCGGGAAAAAACTTAAACATTCCTCCAAATGAGCCCATTTTATTCCTAGACATGCATGTTAGGTCGAACTTTATCCATTTTCCAAAAGCTATAGCACTGATCAATTTTCGTCCGTTTTGGTCCGCACGATAGTCTTACCTTAAGTGGCACTCTTCATGACCTATATAGTTTATGAACCATGTGTCATGGACTTGTTTAGGGTCATGGACGCACATTTTGGAGCGAAGAATTCCTGAACTACGGGGTGTAGGACGAAAATACCAAAGGGAAACCGTTGTAGGTCATTTGTTCCCCAAAGCAGAAACCGAGTCTAGGACATCTTTGGTCATTTATTTTTTTGGAAAAACTTAAACATTCCTCCAAATAAACACTAGAAATGCATTTTAGGTCGAACTTTGGTCTACTTACAAGAAAGTTATACCACTGGTCGATTTTCGTCTGTTTTCGTTCGCAGGTTGTCCTACCTCAAGTTTCACCCTTCTCGATCGATATAGTTCATGAAAACGTGTCAGATACATGTTAAGGGTTATGAACGCTCGTTTCTAAGCCAAGAATTCCTGAACAATGGGATGTAGGACGAAAATACCAAACGAAAATCGTTGGAAGACCCTTTGGACTCCAATGCAGAAACCGAGTCTGGGACGTCTTTGGTCATTTACTTTTGGGAAAAACTTAAACATTCCTCCAAATGATCCCGTTTTATACCTAGAAATGCATTTTAGGTCAAACTTTATCCATTTTCCAAAAGCTGTAGCACTGGTCAATTTCTGTCCTTTTTGGTTCGCACGTTAGTCTTACCTCAGTGGCACTCTTTCCGGCCTAAATAATTCATGATAATGTGTCAGTGACATGTTCAAGGTCATGGACACACGTTTCTGAGCCAAGAATCCCTGAGCCATGGTGTGTAGAAAGAAAATATCAAAGGAAAATCGTTGCAAGTCATTTTGTAACCCAAAGAAGAGACCGAGTCTGGGACGTATTCGTTCATTTCTTTTTGAAAAAAATTTAAAAATTACTCCAAATGAGCCCATTTTATACCTAGAATTGCATTTTTGGTCGAACATTGGTCCAATTTCCAAAAGCTATAGCACTGGTCGATTTTTGTTCGTTTTGGTCCGCACGTTAGTCCTACCTCAAGTTTTACTCTTTGCGTCCTATATAGTTCATTAAAAAATGTGAGAGACACGTTTAGGGTCATGCACGCGCGTTTCTAAGCCATTCATCCTTTAACTATGAGGTCTAGGTTGAAAATACCAAAGGAAAATCATTGCAGGTCACTTTGTTCGCCAGAGCAAAAACCCAGTCTGGGACATCTTTGGTTATTTATTTTTCGAAAAAACTTCATTATTCCACCAAATGAGCCATTTTATACCTAGAAATGCATTTTAGGTCAAAATTTGGTCCATTTTGAAAACGCTATACCACTGGTAGATTTTCGTCTGCTTTGGTCCGCACATTAGTCGTACCTCAAGTTTCACTTTTCGGGACTTCTATAGTTCATGAAAACATGTCAATGATATTTTTAGGGTCATGAACTATTGAGTGTAGGATGAAAATACCAAACAGAAATCGTTGAATGACACTTTGAATCCTAAATTCGAACCCAAGTCTGGGACGTCTTTGGTCAATTATTTTTGGGAAAAAGTTTAACATTCCTCAAAATGAGCCCATTTTATACCTAAAAATAATTGACATGTTTAGGTCGAACTTAAGTCCGTTTTCAAAAAGTTATACCACTGGTCAATTTTCGTCCGTTTTAGTTTGCACACTCGTCCTACTTGAAGTTTCATTCTTTGCGTCCTATATATTTCCTGTAAACGTGTGAGAGATATGTTAAGGGTCATGGACGTGCGTTTTTTAGCCAAAAAGTTTTGAGTTACAGGGTGTAGGACAAAAATATCAAAGAAAAATCGTTGGAGGACACTTTGGACTCCAAAGCAGAAATTGAGTTTGGGACGTCTTTGGTCAATTATTTTTTGGAAAAACTTAAATTTTCCTCCAAATGAGCCTGTTTTATACCTAAACGTGTATTTTAGGTCGAACTTTGGTCATTTTTTCGAAAGCTATAGCAATGATCGATTTTCGTCCTTTTTGGTCCGCACGTTAATCCCACCTCAAGTAGCACTCTTCACGACCTATATAGTTCATGCAAATGTGTCATAGTCATTTTTAGGGTCATGGACGTGCATTTCGGAGCCAAGAATCCCTGAACTAAGGCCTGTAGGAAAAAAATACCAAAAGAAAATTGTTGCAGGTCAGTTTGTTCACCAAAGTAGAAACCCAGTCTGGGACTTCTTTTGTCATTTATTTTTTAGAAAAACTTAAACATTTCCCTAAACGAGCCCATTTTATACCTACAAATGCATTTTAGATTGAACTTTATTAAGTTTTGAAAAGTTATAGCACTGGTCGATTTTCGTCCGTTTTGGTCCGCACGTTAGTCCTACATCAAGTGGCACTCTTCGCGACTTATTTAGTTCATGCAAATGTGTCTTTGCATGTTTAGGGTCATGGACGTGCATTAATGAGCCATGAATCCCTTATCTAAGGTCAGTAGGACGAAAATACAAACGGGAAATCGTTGTAGGTCAGTTTGTTCACCAAAAGATGACAAGTCTAGGACGTCTTTTGTCATTTATTTTTGGGAAAAACTTAAACATTTATCTAAATGAGCTCGTTTTATACATATAAATGTATTTTAGGTCAAACTGTATCCATTTTTTAAAAACTATAGCACTAGTCGATTTTTGTCCGTTTTGGTCGCACGTTGGTCCAACGTCAAGTGGCACTCTTCATGACCTATATAGTTCATGCAAATGTGTCATAGACATGTTTAGGGTCATGGACGCGCGTTACTAAGCCAAGAATCCGGAACTATTGGGTGTAGTACAAAAATACAAAAGGGAAACTGTTGCAGGTCACATTGTTCCCCAAAGCATAAACTGAGTCTCGAACGTCTTTGGTCATTTATTTTTGGAAAAAACTGAAACATTCTTTGAAATGAGCCTGTTTTATACATAGAAATGAATTCTAGGTCGACCTTTATCCATTTTCTAAATGCTATACCACAGGTCGATTTTTACCCGTTTTTGTTCGCACGTTAGTTCTACCTCAAGTGGCACCCTTCGCGACATATATAATGCATGAAAACATGTCACATACATGTTAAGGGTCATACACAGACATTTCATAGCCTTGAATTCCTGAACTACAGGGTTTAGGACGAAAATACCAAACGAAAATCGTTTGAGGACTTTTTGGATCCCGAAAGAGAAACTGAGTCGGGTACGTTTTTGGTCAATTATTTTTGCAAAAACTTCAACATTCCTCCAAATGTGTCTGTTTTATACCTATAACTGCAATTTAGGTCAGACTTTGGTCCCTTTATTAAAGTTATAGCCTTGGTCGATTTTCGTCCGTTTTGGTCTGCAAGTTAGTCCTACCTCAAGTGAAACTTCTCGCGTTCTATATAGTTTATGCAAATGTTTCATAGACATGCTTATGGTCATGGACGCATGTTTATGAGTCATTAATTTTTTAACTACGGGGTGTATGACGAAAAACCAATCAAAAATAGTTCGAGGCCACTTTGGACCCCAAAGCAGAAACTGAGTTAAGGACGTCGTTGGTTCATTATTTTTGCAAAAAAAACTTCGACATTCCTCCAACTAAGCCCATTTTATACCTAAAAATGCATTTTAGGTCAAACTTTGGTCCATTTTTGAATGTTATAGCAGTAGTCGATTGTCGTCCGTTTTTGTTTGCACGTTAGTCCTACCTCAACTGGCACTCTTCAGGACCTATATAGTTCATGCAAATGTTCTAGACACATGATTAGGGTCTTGAACACATGTTTCTACATGTTTCTGAGACAAGAATTCTCGAACTACGAGGTGTAGGAATAAAATACAAAAGGGAAATCGTTGCAGGTTATTTTGTTCCCCTAATTAGAAACAAAGTCTGGGACGTTTTTGGTCATTTATTTGTTGAAAAAACTTAAACATCCCTCCAAATGAGCTCGTTTTATACTTAGAAATGCATTTTAGGTCAAACTTTGGTTCATTTTTCAAAAGGTATAGCACTGGTCGATTTTCGTCCATTTTGGTCCGCACGTTAGTCCTACCTCAAGTAGCACTCTTCGCGACCTATATAGTTCATGAAAATGTGTCATAGACATGTTTAGGGTCATGGATGCGCGTTTCTGAGCCAAGAATTCTGGACTACGGGGTGTAGGACGAAAATACCAAAGGGAAACCATTGTACGTCACTTTGTTTCCCAAAGAAAAAACCGAGTTGGGACGCTTTGGTCATTTATTTTTGGTCATTTGGTACCTAGAAATGCATTTTAGTTCGAACTTTGGTCCATTTTCAAAAAGCAGTACCACTGGTCGATTTTCGTCGGTTTTGGTCCACACATTTAGTCCTACCTAAAATTTCATTCATCGTGAACTATATAGTTCATTCAAACGTGTCAGAGACATGTTTAGGGTCATGGATGCGCATTTCTAAGCCAAAACTTCCTGAACTAAGGTGTGTAGGACAAAAATGGCAAAGGAAAATCGTTGGAGGACACTTTGTTCTCCAAAGCAGAAACCGAGTATGGAATATCTTTTGCCAAATAATTTTGGGAAAAACTTCAACGTTCCTGCAAATGACCCCATTTTATACCTAGAAATGCAATTTATGTTGAACCCTAATCCATTTTCAAAAAGCTATACCACTCGTTATTTTCCTCCGTTTTTGTCCGCACAATAGTCCTACCTCAAGTTTCACTTTTTGTGACTTATATAATTCATGCAGACATGTTTGAGCTCATGGCCGCACTTTTCAGAGCCAAGATTTCCCAAACTACGGGGTGTAGGACGAACATACCAATGGAAATTCTTTGGAGGACACTTTGGACTCCAAAGTAGAAACCGTGCCTGGGACGTCTTTCGTCTATAAATTTTGGGAAAAACTTCAATATTCCACCAAATGAGCCCGTTTTATACCTAGAAATGAATTTTATGCCAAACATCGGTCCATTTTCTGAAAGTTATAGCACTCATCAATTTTCGTTCATTTTGCTCCGCACGTTATTCCTACCTCAAGTAGCACTCTTTGCGACCAATATAGTTGATGAAAATGTGTCATAAACATGTTTAAGGTCATGGACGTGCATTTCTGAGCCAAGAATCCCTGAACTACGAGGTGTAGGACAAAAATACCAAAGCAAAATCGTTGCATGTCACTTTATTCCCCAAGGCAAAAACCGAGTCTGAGACGTCTTTGGTCATTTATTTTTGAGAAAAACTTCAACTTTCCTCGAAATGAGCCAATTTTCTACCTAGTAATGCATTTTAGGTCGATATTTGGTCCATTTTTCAAAAGTTATAGCCTTGGTCGATTTTTGTCAGTTTTGGTCCGCCGTTAGTCCTACCTCATGTAGCTCTTTTGGTGACCTTCGTAGTTCAAGCAAATGTGTCAAAGACATGTTTAGGGTCATGGACACGTGCTTCTAACCCAAGAGTTCCAAAAAGTACGGGGTGTATGACGAAAATACCAAAGTGAAATTATTGTAGGTCACTTTGTTCCCCAAAGCAAAAACAAAGTTTGGGATGTATTTGGTCATTTATTTTTGGGAAATACTTAAACATTCTGCTAAATGAGCCTGTTTTATACCTAAAAATGCATTTTATGTCGAACTTTATCCATTTTCAAAAGTTGTAGCACTGGTCGAATTTTGTCCGTTTTGGTTCGCAAGTTAGTCCTACCTCAAGTTTCACTCTTTGTGACTGATATTGTTCATGCAAAACGTGTCAGGGACATGTTTGGGATCATCGATGTGCGTTTCTGAGCCAATAATCCCAGAACTACGGAGTGTACGACGAAAATACCAAAAGAAAAATTGTTGTCGGTCACTTTGTTACCCAAAAAAGAAACTGAGTCTAGGACATATTTGCTCATTTACTTTTGAGAAAAACTTCAATATTCCTCCTATTGAGCACATTTTCTACTAGAAATGTATTTAGGCCGAACTTTGGTCAATTTTCCAATCGTTATAGCACTGGTTGATTTTCGTCTGTTTTGTTCCACACGCTAGTACTACCTCAAGTGGCACTCTTTGCGACCTATATTGTTCGTGAAAATGTGTCAGAGACATGTTTAGGGTCATGCACGCACGTTTTTCAGTCAAGAATCCAAGAAGTACGGGGTGTAGAACAAACATACCAAAGGAAAATTGTTGCAGGTCACTTTGCTCCTCAAAGTAGAAACCGAGTCTAGGATGTCTTTGGCATTTATTTTTGGGAAAAACTTCAACATTCCTTCAAATGAGCCTGTTTTATTCCTAGAAATGCATTTTATGTATACTTTTGGTCCATTTTACAAAAGCTATAGCACTGGTCGATTTTCGTCCGTTTTGGTCCGCAAGTTAGTCCTACCTCAAGTTTCACTCTTCACAACCTATATAGTTCATGCAAACGTGTCAGCGACTTGTTTAGGGTCATTGACGCACGTTTCTGAGCAAATAATTAATGAACTACGGGGTGTAGGATGAAAATACCAAAGGGAAATCGTTGGAGGACTCTTTGGACCCCAAAGCAGAAATCGAGCCTTGGATGTCCTTGGTCAATTTGTTTTGGAAAAAACTTCAACATTCCTCCACATGAGCCCGTTTCATACCTTGAAATGAATTTAGTTAAACTTTGGTCAATTTTTCGAAACTATAGCACTGGTCGATTTTCGTTTGTTTTGGTCCGCACGTTAGTCCTATCCCAAGTAGCACTCTTCGTGACCTATATAGTTCACGCATATGTGTAGGGGACATGTTTAGGGTCATGGACGCGCGTTCCTGGGCAATGAATCTCTAAGCTAGGGGGTGTAGGACGAAAATCGTTGAAGAGCACTTTTGACCCTAAAGAAGAAATCGAGTCTGAGCGTCTTTGGTCAATTAGTTTTGTAAAGCTTCATTATTCCTCCAAATAAGCCCGTTTTATACCTAGAAATGCATTTTAGGCCTGACTTTGGTCAATTTTTCCAATACCAAAGGGAAATCGTTGCTCGTCACTTTGTTCACCACAACAGAAACCTAATCTGGGACTTCTTTGGTCATTTATTTTTGGGAAATACTTAAACATTACTCCAAATAAGTCCAATTTATACCTGGAAATACATTTTAGGTCGAACTTTATCCATTTTCTAAAAGCAATAGCACTGGTCAATTTTCATTCCTTTTCGTCTGCGCATTAGTCCTCCCTGAAGTTTCACTCTTCGTGATCTATATAGTTAATGCAAACATGTCACAGACATGTTTAGGATCATGGACGCGCGTTTCAGAGCCAAGAATCCCTAAACTATACGATGTATAACGCAAAATACCAAAGGGAAATCGTTGCAGGTATTTTTGGGAAAAACTTCAACATTTCTCCAAATGAGCTCGTATTTTACTTAGAAATGCATTTTAGGTCGAACATTGGTTTATTTTTCAAAACTTATAGCATTGGTCGATTTTCGTCAGTTTTGGTCTGCACATTAGTCCTACCTTAAGTTTCACCCTTTGCGACGTATATGGTTCATGAAAATGTGTCAAAAACATGTTTAAGGTCATGGACGCGCGTTTGTAGGTCAAGAATTCCTGAACTACGGGGTGTAGGACGAAAATACCAATGGAATTTGTTGGAGGACACTTTGTACCCCAAAGCAGAAATTGAGTCTGGTACATCTTTGGTCAATTATTTTTGGGTAAAACTTCAACTTTCATTCAAATGGGCCCGTTTTAAACCTAGAAATGCATTTTAGGTCGATCTTTGGTCCATTTTCCAAAAGCTATAACACTGGTCGATGTTTGTTCGTTTTGGTCCGCTCTTTAGTACTACCCTTAACTTTCACTTTTTGCGACCTATATAGCTCATGCAAACGTGTTAGAGAAATTTTTAGGGTCATGGATGCGTATTTCTGAGCCAAGAATTTCTGACTTACAGAGTGTAGGACGAAAATACTAAATAAAATCGTTGGAAGACACTTTGTACCCCAAAGCAGAAATTAAGTCTGGGACGTCTTTGGTCAATTACTTTTGGGGAAAACTTCAAATTTCATCCAAATGGTCCCGTGTTAAACCTAGAAATGCATTTTATGCCGAACTTTGGTCCATTTTTGGAAAGTTATAGCACTGGTCGATTTTCGTCCGTTTTGGTCTGCACATTAGTCCTACCCTCAACTTTCACTCTTTCCGACCTATATAGCTCATGGAAACGTGTTGGAGACATGTTTAGGATCATGGACGTGTGTTTCTGAGCCAAGAATCCCTTAACTACGGGGTGTACGATAAAAATACCAAAGCCAAATCGTTGCAGGTCACTTTGTTCACCAAAGGAGCAAACCATCTGGGACGTCTTTGGTCATTTATTTTTTAGAAATACTTAAACATTCCTACAAATGTGTCTGTTTTATACCTAGAAATGCATTCTAGGTCAAACTTTAGCCATTTTTCAAAAGCAATAGCACTGGTAAATTTTCGTCTGCTTTGGTTCGCATGTTAGTCCTACCTCAACTTTCACACTTTGCGACCTATATAGCTCATGCAAACGTGTCAGAGACAAATTTTATGTCATGGATGGACATTTCTAGGCCAAGAATTCTCGATCTACGGGGTGTAGGACAAAAATACCAAAGGAAAATGTTGCAAGTCACTTTGTTCCCAGTTAAGAATTCAAGTTTGGGACGTCCTTGGTCATTTGTTTTTGTGAAAAACTTAAACATTCATTCAAAGAGCCTGTTTAAACCTAGAAATTCATTTTAGGTCGAACTTTGGTCCATTTTCCAAAAGTTATAGCAATAGTCCTACCTGAAGTTTCACTCTTTGCAACCTATATAGTTAATGTAAACATGTCAGAGACATGTTTAGGGTCATGGACGCGCGTTTCTGAGCTAAGAATCTCTAAACTACACGGTGTATAACGAAAATATCAAAGGGAAATCGTTGTGGGTCACTTGTTCCCCAAAGCAGAAACTGAATTCGAGACGTTTTTTGTCATTTACTTTTCCAAAAAACTTCAACATTTCTCCAAATGAGCCGTATTTTAACTAGAAATGTATTTTAGGTCGAACTTTTGTTCATTTTTCAAAAGTTATAGCTCTGGTCGATTTTCGTCAATTTTGGTCTGCACGTTAGTCCTACCTCAAGTTTCACCCTTCGCGACCTAAATGGTTCATTAAAACGTGTCAGAAACATGTTTAAGGTCATGGAAGCACGTTTCTGAGTCAAGAATTCCTTAACAACGGGGTTTGACGAAATTACCAAGGGAAATCATTGGAGGACATTTTGTACCCCAAAGAAGAAATTGAGTATGGGACGTCTTTGGTCAATTATTTTTGGGAAAAACTTTAACTTTCTTCCAAATGGGCCCGTTTTAAACCTACAAATCCAGTTTAGGTCGAACTTTGGTCCATTTTCCGAAAGCTATAGCATTGGTCGATTTTCGTCCGTTTTGGTCCGCATGTTAGTCCTACCCTCAACTTCCACTCGTTACGACCTATATAGCTCATGAAAACGTGTTAGACATGTTTAGGGTCATGAACGCGCGTTTCTGAGCCAAGAATTCCTTAACTATGGGGTGTAGGACAAAAATACCAAAGACAAATCGTTGCAGGTCACTTTGTTCACCAAAGTAGAAAACCATCTGGGACGTCTTTGGTCATTTATTTTTGGGAAATACTTAAACATTCCTCCCAATGAACCTGCTTTGTACCTAGAAATGCATTTTAGGTCGAACTTTATCCATTTTCCAAAAGCAATAGCAGTAGCCGATTTTCGTCCGTTTTGGTCCGCACGTTAGTTCTACCTCTACTTTCACACTTTGTGACCTAAATAGCTCATGCAAACGTGTCAGAGACAAATTTAGGGTCATGGACCTGCATTTCTAAGACAAAAATCCCAGAACTACAGGGTGTTAGACATAAATACCAAAGATAAATCGTTGCAGGTCACTTTGTTCCGAAAAGCAGAAACTGAGTCAGGGACTTCTTTGGTCATTTCTTTTTGGAAAAAAGTTGAACATTCTTCTAAATGAGACTGGTTTTTACCAAGAAATCCATTCTCCAAAATCTATAGCATTGGTCGAGTTTCAATTGTTTTGGTCCGCACGTTAGTTCTACCTCAAGTTTCACTCTTTGTGACCTATATAGTTCATGCTGACGTGTTGGATAAATGTTTAGGGTCTTGAACGTGCGTTTCTGAGAAAAGAGTCCCTAAATTACGGGGTGCAGTACGAAAATACCAAAAAAAATCGTTGGAGGTCACTTTGTTCTCCAAAGCAGAAACCGAGTCTTGGACGTCTTTGGTAATTTATTTTTGGGAAAAACTTAAAAATTCCTCTACATGAGAATGTTTTATATCTAGAAATGCACTTTAGGTCCAACTTTTTCAATTTTCCAAAAGTTATTTAGCAGTGGTCGATTTTCGTCTGTTTTGGTCCGCACGTTAGTCCTACCTCGAGTTTTTCTTCGCGACCTATATATTTCATGCAAACGTGTCAAAGACTTTTTTAGGGTCATGGACGTGCGATTCTGAGTCAAGAATTTCTTAACTACTGAATGTAGGACGAAAATACGAAATAGAAATTGTTGGAGGAAACTTTGGACCATAAAGAAGAAACTGAGTCTGGGACGTCTTTGATAAATTATTTTTGGAAAAAACATCAAAATTCATCCATATGAGCCGGTTTTATATCTAGAAATGCATTTTAGGCCCAACTTTTGTCCATTTTTCGAAAGCTACAGCACTGGTCGATTTTCGTCCGTTTTAGTCCCCACGATAGTCCTACCTTAACCAGCAGTCTTTGCGACCTATATAGTTCATGAAAACGTGTCAGAGACATATTTAGGATCATTAAAGCACATTTCTTAGCAAAGAATTTTTGAACTACCGGTGTAGGACAAAAATACTAAAGGGAAATCGTTGGAGGACACTGTGGACCCTAAGCAGAAACCAAGTCTGGGACGTCTTTGGTGAATTATTTTGCGAAAAAACTTCAACATTAGTCCAAATAAGTCTCTTTTATACCTAGAAATGCATTTTAGGCCTAACTTAGGTCGATTTTTTGAAATCTATATCATTGGTCGATTTTCGTCTGTTTTAGTCTGCACGTTAGTCCTACTTCAAGTAACACTCGTTTAGACCTATATAGTTCATGCATATGTGTTTGAAACATGTTTAGGCTCCTGGACGCGAATTTCTAAGCCAAGATTCCTTGAACTACGGGGTATAAGACGAAAATACTGAACGATAATCCTTGGAGGACACTTTTGTCTCCAAAGCAGAAACCAAGTCTGGGAAGTCTTTGATCTATTACTTTTGGAAAAAACATCACCATTCCTCAAAATGAGCCCGTTTAATACCTAGAAATGCGTTTTAGGCCCAACTTTGGTCTATTTTTCGAAAGTTAGCACTGGTCGATTTTCATTCGTTTTAGTCCGCATGTTAGTCCTACCTTAATTAGCACTCTTCGTGACCTATATAGTTCATGCAAAAGTGTCAGAGACATGTTTAAGGTCATGGATGCACATTTCTTAGCCAATAATTCTTGAACTACCGGGTGTAGGACGAAAATACCAAAGGGAAATCGTTGGAGGACATTATGGACCCCAAAGCAGAAAGCGAGTCTACGACGTCTTTGGTAAATTATTTTAGAAAAAACTTCGACATTAGTCCAAGTAAGCCTCTTATATACCTAGAAATGCATTTTAGGCCAAGCTTTTGTCCGTTTTCCACTGGTCGATTTTCGTCCATTTTGGTCCGCACGTTAGTCCTACCACAAATTTCACCCTTCGCGACTATATAGTTCATGCAAACGTGTCAGAGACATGCTTAGGGTCATGGAGCCGCATTTTGGACCAAAGAATTCCTGAACTACCGGTGTAGGACGAAAATACAAAAGGAAAGTCGTTGTAGGTCACTTTGGTCACCAAAGTAGAAACCCAGTCTTGGACGTCTTTGGTCACAATGAGCTCGTTTTATACCTAAAAATGCATTTTAGGTCGAACTTTGGTCCATTTTCAAAAAGCTATACCACTGATCCATTTTCGTCTATTTTGATCTGCACATTAGTCCTACCTCAAGTTTCACTCTTCGCGGCCTATATAGTTCATGCAAATGTGTCAGAGACCTGTTTAGTGACATAGACGTGCGTTTTTTAGCCAAAAATTTCTGGATTATGGGGTGTAGGACAAAAATACCAAAGGAAAATTGTTGGAGATCACTTAGGACCCCAAAGAAGAAACCAAGTCTTGAACGTCTTTGGTCAATTATTTTTGGGAAAATTTCAACATTCTTTCAAATGAGCCCGTTTTATATCTAGAAATGCATTTTAGGTCGACCTTTGGTCCATTTTTTGAAAGGTGTAGCACAGGTCGATTATTGTTTATTTTTGTTCCCGTTAGTCCTCCCTAAAGTGGCACTCTTCGCGATCTATATAGTTCATGCAAATGTGTCAGAGACATGTTTAGGGTCATGGACACGTGTTTGTGAGCACCAAATCCTTGAACTACATGGTGTATGATGAAAATACCAAAGGAAAATCATTGCAGGCCACTTTGTTCTCCAACGCAGAAACCAAGTCTAGGACGTCTTTGGTCATTTATTATCGGGAAAAACTTAAAAATTCCTCTAAATGAGCCTAATTTGTACGTAGAAATGCATTTTAGATCGACCTTTGGTCTATTTTTCGAATGCTATAACACTGGTCGATTTTAGTTTGTTTTGGTCCACACGTTAGTCTTATCTCAAGTGCAAATTTGTAAGACATGTCTAGGGCCATGGACGGGTGTTTCTGAGCCAAGAATTCTGGAACTACAGGGTGTAGGTCGAAATACAAGACGAAAATTGTTGGATGCTTTGGACCCCAAAGCATAAACCGAATCTAGGACGTCTTTGGTCAATTTGTTTTTGGAAAAACTTCATTAATACTCAAAATGAGCCTGTTTTATACCTAAAAATGCATTTTAGGCCAAACTTTGGTCCATTTTTCGAAAGCCCTAGCACTTGTATATTTTCGTTATTTTTGGTCCGCATATTAGTCTTGCCTCATGTTTCACTCTTCGCGACCAATATATTTCTTGGAAACATGTTAGAGACATGTTTAGGGTCATGCACACACCTTTCTGACCTAAGAAATTTTGACCTACGGGGTGTAGAACGAAAATACCAAAGGAAAATTGTTGGAGGACACTTTGTACCCCAAAGCGAGTCTAGGACATCTTTGGTCAATTGTTTTTTGGAAAAAAAACTTCTTTATTCCTCCAAACGAGCCCGTTTTATCACTAGAAATGCATTTTAGGTTGAACCGTGGTCCATTTTTCGAAAGCTATAGCACTGGCGATTTTCGTCTACTTTATCCCACACGTTAGTCCTACCTCAAGTGGCACACTTCGCAACCTAAATAGTTCATGCAAATGTTTCAGAGACATGTTCATGGTCATGGACGCGTGTTTCGGAGCCCAAAATTGTAATACCCGACTTTTTGTATTTAAGTTATTTGTTGTAAATTTATTAATAAAATATCGAAGGATATTTTGATAATTTTTTAGAAAGGATATTTTAGTAATTTTGTTTAAGAGGCAAGTGTAACATGTCTAATAGATTGACGTGATACAGGAAATTATGCCTCCTCGAAAGGAAAGCAGACAGCGTAGGC
>JBBPDJ010036730.1:0-14473 GCA_037974625.1 Cucumis cinereus | reverse complement strand
TTTTCACAATTTCCAGCAGCCCGAGCTCTTTTTCTTCAAAATCAGTGGTCTCTTCGGCCAAATTTCTCCAAATTGAGATGTGCTTCAGCTTCCTCGCTCTCTTCTAAGCAATTTAGACACAAATTTCACTCAAATCGGTTAAGAATTGAGCACAAAATCATCACTTTCCCCCAAGTGTTCAAGATAAATTTTGTCCAGTTTTTCTCTTCTCTTCCTCTCGATTTTCTCTTCCCTTTTTCTTCAATTTCCTCTTCAACTCAAAGAAAAATTAACATAATAAATAATAATTCCCACCTCCACTTCATCCAATTGAAGAAATTGACTTGAATTTCATAATTTCAACTCCCTTCTCATTCTTAATCTCGTTGGCACACTATTTAAAAAAATGCAATTTCCTTTCTTTTTTTTTTTTTAATCTAAAAGATAATTATAAACTAAATAATTAAATAAATAAATAAATAAATTTCAATTTCTTTTCCATTTTCCTTTTCCTTTTTCTTTTATTAAAACATTATTTTATTTATTTTTAAACAAAACTACAAAATGAAATTTTTACCAATTCTTAAACAAAATTACTAAAATATCCTTTCTAAAAAATTACCAACATACCCTCCAATTATTTTATTATTAAATTTACAACAACAACTTAAATACAAAGAAAAAGTCGGGTATTACACAATTGGTGAACCCCTAATAACAAATTCTAAAACCCCCAAAACAGTTTGACAAAAACCCAAGGGAATGGATTAGATGTGGATTACCCTTTGATCAAAGACCAAGAGATAAGGAGAACTAGTTCCTCACTCCAAGTTCGAACACTCCACAAGCAAGTTGATCAAACTTATCTGAATGTTCTTGCCTTACAACCCTAAATCAAGAATTTCAAAAGATTGCGATGAGGCTCTATCATTTACCAATGAATTTTTATTCATAAAAAAATCCTAAAAACTTTAATTATCAAAAACTCTACTTAAAAACAACCTAAAGGCAAGACTAAATAGCCTCTCAATAAAACCCTAATTCATGTAAAAAGATTAAATTAACACTATTTAAAAATTATTAAAAATGATAAAATTGAAAAATATTAATATTACATCATATATATTAAACAAAATAAAATTAATAATTTGATGCTTGGTCAGTTCATATCAAGATATGCCATAAAAAGGCAAAGGTATAGCATATGCATTTTATTATCTATTGATAAATTATATTGTATTTAATTGTATTTTATGAATTTTTACCCAATAATCAATGCTCGTGGATAGAAGTATACTGAAGCTCAAAATGAGAGAACAAAACAGGAAAAAACCCAAAAGGAAGAAGAAAAGGAAAATGAAGAAGATACATCAAAAACCAAAGAAGAGAGATAGAAACGGATGAAGAATCTTGAAGAGACAATAAGACACCAATAGGAAAAAAAAAACAAGGGAAAAAAGGTACATCAATAACTTGCAAACACTATACGACATCCTTCTAATTTATGATTTTAATTGTGGTCGTTATAAATTCATAGGTGAAAAAAGAAAAAGACTAAGGACAACAATAGAAAGTTGTCAGGAAGAAAGGGCAAAGCCCCTATGAACCATGAAAAAATGAGGTATCTATGTTGATTTGTGTTCTTAAATTACACTGTATTTGTTCTCTTCGGCTTCATATGTTTTGTTTTATTGGCATAAATTGTTGCCTCAGCTTTAAGCTTAACATTTAATACTATAGCATTGAAATGTTGCATTACTGATTGAATTGTTTTATATTATGGTGTACCTATTTATTTAGCTGTTCATTATTAATTTGTATCCATAGCTGAAGAAGTATTAACTAAAATCATCGTATTTGTGTTAGGACTGTGCATATTTGATGTCCTCAGCCAAAAGGAATGAGCCACTAAAAATAAAACTACAAACAAAGAGCATGGTTATAGATAAAGTGAAAGAAAATCTAGGAGAAAATTGACAAATAGGTTTAGAGAAACATTTTTTGGACAACTGTTAGATTTCTCTATAACTAACCAGTCATCTCAGCTTCTACTACACCTTATTTAGAAAATGTGCAAGCCAAAATTTGATGATCAACTAAACTTCTTGACAGGGGAGAGGGTGTTAATGTTTGGTTTAAGATAGTTTTCATTAATAACATGACTAAATTGTGGTGAAATTCCTAAAATAAACAAAGATGAACTTAAGGGGGAGGGTCGTCTGAAAAAATTGTATTTTGAAAGTCTAAAGTCGGTCACAAGACAATATGTAAATATAATGTTTAACGTCAATACAACTGGGACTGACGGTAATCGGATGAAGATGGCAAAACTGTATTTCCTAAAAAGCTTCTTAATCCCAAAACAAGAAAACCTTCAAATAGACTGGGAACACATTTTGATGGTCGAAGATGATGAAGTGTTTAACAGCTACCCATGGGGAAGGGTTGCATTTGACATGCTTTTTGGATTCATGAATCGAGCAGTAACCAGTAAATGGCAAACAAAAATTTCAATGGAAGGATTTATCTTCCCAAATACTAGCGTGGGCTCATAAGATCATCCCCACATTGAGTTATCCATCGAGCTATTTTGCAAGGAAGGTTTCAAACAAGGTCCAATGAATTGTGAACTGGGCTGCAGACACACAACCAAAGTGGAAGGACCTGAAACAAAATGTATTTGATTCGCCTACAGTATGAAGATCTTCCTAATTATTAAATTTAAAATCTTTGGCTACGTACTACTCTAATAACACAATATATTAATTTTGTTTCATTTAACAACTAGAAATATTTGAACTGATAGCGACCGAAGAGAAGCTGAAAATGCATACTATACCCCTTTTATTGAAGAAAAAAAAGAATAGTGAAGGAGATCAAAGATGAGCTAAAAAGGACTAAACCAGCTAGGATAGTAGTTAATCTCTCGTTGAATATAGGATCAGCCTCTGCATCAGAATTTGAAGGACTGAAAAAGATTGTAGCAAGGATAGAAAAAACAAAAGAAATACTAACCCCAAAAATGAATGAGATGATAATGTCCTTAAAAAGTGTACAGGACACGATGACTAAAAAAATCATGGATCTTGAGAAAACATTTACCAAATTGGTAGGGTTTATTCAGAATAAAGATGTGGAACTGCAAATCCATCATTAAGCAATGTTTATAGGGTATGTATCGTTAAATTACACTACATTTGATGATTATGTAAAATAAGCACTTCACAATATTATGTTGAAACAGGAACCAAATGCGTTCCAGGAAGAGCTGGATAGACTTGAGAAGAAACAAGAAGAAAAAAAAAAAAAAAAAGAACAAGAAGTGGATCTAGATTCAGATCCAACAAAAGTGTCCAGTAGAAAGGAGGAAGCCAACAATGATGACAAAACTGAGAACCCACATCACACTTATGGAAGTCCAGATCTAGAAAAACATTCATCTCAATCATATGAAAAAGTTTCAGAATTGTCCAATCGAGGAGAAAAGAGACCAACGTGCACGATAATTGACTAACTTCGTAACTTTAAAATAGTTTGATAACCTTTGATGTATACAGTAAATAGTGTGAATAAAAATGTCATAGGAAACCCAAAATGCAGATCAAGAAATAAATAGAGTTATCTGTTCAATTAATGAGCAAGAGATCTATGAGGAACTACAAAGAGCCAGAAGAAAACGATAGTAGAAAATGATTAAAATTTACATCAAAGTATATATAATATTCTATTTAATCAATTCAACAAAATATTTAATACAACCTGTCTTGTTTTGAACAAAATATTGATTGCTTAAAGTCCACGACTGAGATCATTGAACGATTACAACCATCAATACCCCCCACAAGCGAAAGAAGCAAACCAATGAACAAGGTAATAGTTTTGAAATTAATATAAACGTAACTGTTGTATTGTGTGCATGATTGAAGGTATACATTTGTCTAATGATGACTTATAGGTAAAAAGACAGGTGAAAGTTGATGATAAATTATCAAATATTGATGAGAATAACCTTGCAACAAGGATAATTCGAAGACATGTAAGCTTAAATAGTCTTTTAATCTATTCATTTAAACAAGTAAGTATATGAAAATAATAAATCTTACTTTATCGAATGTTTTTAGTTGAACAGTAGCAAGGGTGAGATATTAAAGATGATGAAGAAAAGGAAGAAAGAAAGACGACAACCAAAAGAAAAAAAATCTAAAAGAGAGAAGCCTTATGCAGACGAAAGTTCAAGTCGACATTTGGATACAGGCAGCAAGAGGCAAAACACCGCCACAAATCGCAAAAGATGAAATTATTCTCCACACATGCCATCGTTCAACTTGCACCTAAGCCAAGTATGAAATCTTGCATCAGACTTAAACCAACAAATCTGTGAACCACTAATTATAATATGTTATGAAGTGAATTGTTTATGAACCTTCTATTGTATGTGAACTCTTGATTAATTAATTTGGTTATCATTTTTTTATGAACCTGTTTTGATATTTAAAGTGTATAATAAATCTTTCTCGGTATTAGCATCATATAATACAGGTTTATTGAAACTATGAAACTTGGTAAATTACAGTGTATTTTGACTTTTGAATGCATACAATTCGATACAACGAATATGTGTAGTGTAAGACTTTAACCATCCCATGTGAACATCTCTAATCGTGATTTTCATGAAGTCTTAATTTTGAGCTTTAATCTAGATAAGTGAAAAAATTCTCAAACTGATTGTGGTTTTTGTTAAGGGAATCAACATATGGTTAGGCTCATATAATATTACCCTATGTAATATAATATATTTACTGATGTTTACGAATGTTTAAATATCCTTTAAAGAAAACATTGGTGACAATACATTTATGTACTTTAAATACATTGTACTTTACATTTTCAGTAATTCGAGTTGTTAGACCTAAAGTACAAGATGAATGTTGTAAATGATAATATATAAGGAAATTTCAACTACAAGTGCATACAATTCTACACAATGAATGAGTTAGGCAATATTTGCTGATTACAACCATGTTAAAATACCTACGAATACAGTGTAATTGTATATAAAATGTTGTGGAGTCAAAAATCATAAAGAATCCAATGTATATAACCAGCTCGTTGTGCTATATAAACAACAAACCAAATTAATTATAAAATGAACCACTCTAATTTATGAAGAAATACTGAATAGTTCGAAATTTAAATAACAGTTCAAACTACAAGGTCAATATTTTAATAACTTAACGCAGTAGAGATTCTTTACAAGTCCTACAATTATGACCTCTACCACCACACCTACTGCAACGAACAATACATTTTTTCTCTAAACAAGAAGGAATTCTTTTTTTCTTAGGTTTTCCAACTGGACGTCTAACTTGCGGAGGAAGGAGTCCATCGTCTCCAACAAGATGCATATTACTAATATGGTCTATATTACTAATAGGGCGTGTTTTCTTCCTATACAGGAGAACCAAATTGGAAACGTGGTATAACTTATCAGTGTACCTATGAAAATCAAGGTTCCTATTAGACAAACATTTCATGCATGGGAACCTGGGATTATATCAAGGTCCCATTGTCGACATGAGCAAGTCCGGTCCAAAATATTGACAACAAATTATTCCTTACGATGATGACCTTCAAATTCGTGTTGGCTAATAGGATATATCTGCAAAATAATTGAAACAAATGTAAGATACAAATAAGGTTCTTTGGAATGATAAACTTAGATTCCAAACCAAAACTCTTACATTCATTGCACGATTACTCGAATCATATCTTCTGCATATATTGAAAGTTCCGTCCAATGAAAGCTCCATTTAGTACAACCTTCATAAAACTATATTTGAATTAAACTATGAATAGTTTGCAGAAGACTTATATAGGTAATTCTCGCGCTTCTTTCAACGTGTTATTCATACTTTCAGATATATTTGTAGTCATCAACGAGTACCTGTTCTTCCTGAAGAATGTCCAAGCCCACTGACATCTACCAGCCTCCTCTAACTCATGCATAATAGATGGGAACAGATTATCAAGTTGTCTCATGTAGTACTGATACTCCAAAGGTGTCTATGCTCTTGCACATTTGTACAAAGAGTCCTCCATTAGAAGAGACTTATGTTTTTTCCTAAGATTCTTAAACAAATGGAATGCACATAATCCGTGTTCAGCTGGTTCGTACACAGAATTAAACCCATCCTCTATACTTATTTGGGCATAAATAACAATAACCAGATCATTAGGTTCTCCAAATGTAGCTTTCAGATTACGAAAAAACCAAGACCATGACTGATCGTTCTGTGAATCAATAATAGTGAATGCAAGAGGCACAATTTGAGAATTACCATCAAGAGTGTAGACAGACATTAAGGTACCCAAGTGTAGATAGACATTAAGGTACCCAATCTTCAACAGAAATGATTGGTAAACAATAATTCCATTCATCAATTGAAGCAGCAAAAGCCATAAAATAATAATTAAACTTTCCATCATCATCTGCTTCCTCCGCCATATATGTTCCTATAAAGAATTGGATTTGTTAGTAATGTATTTTATAAAATCGATGAATTACACTGTATTTGATCAAATACGCACTGTTGTAAAATGATATTTAAAAATTTGTCTAAATGTCAAATTTTTTAAAAAGAATTTTATCTTCCAAAGCTCTGGTAAGAAGTTGACTCAAAAAGAAATTGAAGAGCAACATACTACTCCTTCAAGCAATAATGATGTTCAAATGAATTGTCACGTATAAGAAAACTTAAAAATGATTTACAAAATTGGGGACTACCAAGATTAATTCAAAAACAATTTACTTTCAAAATACCTTCAAGTTTAGAGAAAAAATTTTGTGCCAAAATTGTTGAAAAAAGAATTCCAGTATATGGAAAGATTGATTCAATTCAACTATTTTTTAGAAACGATATTGAGAAACATAAAAAAAGAATTTTCTTTTTCTCCATATTGGAGCCGTTCAAGTTTCTTTACTTCCAATGTGTAAATATGGGTTAGATACACCAGTTTTAGCAATATTGCGTCCACGCCATAAAGATTTTTCAAACTCTTTATTAGAGATTAGTCTATTAATAATATAATAATAGAACATGAAAAAGAAAGTAAGGATTTATTCCACATTTTTTCCATGTTAAGTCTAAAACTCAGTTCAGTAAATATTTATTACAAAATATTCTATTCGTTGTTGAAGGAAATAAGTCCTCAAGATCACTTTACCATTAGTTTTATACAACTTGCAGTCTAGACATCTCATGGGCTTTTACGTTGACATTCAAATGTAGCTAACGAAGAGTTTTAGGTTGGTAATAGAAAAAAAATAGTAAAAGAAACTCCATTTTGATAATGGTGACAAAAATGTTATAAAATTTTCAACTTCCAAATCTCATTTAAAAGTCTATAATTAATTATTAATTATAATCAAAAGCTTTATAATTAATTATTGACTATAATTAAAAGCAAAGTTATAATTAAAATATAAATAATTTTTTTGCTAGTTTTTAGCGTGAAGTGTATCAGCTTTTTAGCAATATTAATTTTTTACCATAATAAAATTAAGCTTTATTCCAAAGAATCAACCATCTCCTGCAGGGGAAATCTCATCAAATACGAGGTCTTTTATCGTAGGTTGTTAGGCAAATAAACATAAGGAATCGATTAGAGGTGTTCGATCGGTAATCCAACTGTATTTCCCTTTTTTTACTCAATATATTATCCTTTAATCTATATCTAATTAATATTAAATATACTTTATTAATTATTTTGTTTTATTCCCGATTAATAATCTAATATCTAACCTATTTAAATTTAAAATTCATTTTGGAATATCTTAAACCTTTTATCTTTATCTTCAATTAAATGAATAGTTTACATTCGCACAATTGAAGGAATTATCTAGTGTAACATCCCAAAAATTTGACATAATTTTCGTTTACTTATCTTAAAATAGTAAATTGAATTTATTTTGGGATCTAATTTTGTTTTGGGATGTTAATTATTTAGGTTACGAAATTGGTGAGAAGAAAGAGAAGATTTATTTTGATTTGGAAACAAATATTTGTTTTGGTTGGAATTTGATTAAGGAATTAAATATATGGGTATATATATTTAATTGAGATGGTGAAAAATTGGGTTTATTTGAGGAGAGAGAAAATCATGGATTTGGATTTTCTTTTCTTCTTGAAGAAAAGAAAATATAAATAGTATTTATTGTTATTATTATGATTTTATTTACTTTAGGGTTTCCTCGTGTGGCGCACAAGGACTTCAACCTTTCTTCTTCTTCGCGTGGAGCAGCCGTCGGCCTTCATCCCACGCCTCATCTATTCGCCGCTCAGCCACGCGACGTCCAGCGTCGCACAACAAACGCCTAGCTCAGCCATCAACGGTGCGAAGAGTCGTCGCTCCGGTTCCCCGTTCGACGAGTCGAGCTCGCATCTGCCATCACGAACTTGAGCTCTGAGTCGCGTCGCACGTCTCCACATTTGCCGGCCACCCCAGATCTCCATCTTTCTCCTTCTCCCTCCACCGTGCAACATCCACACAGTCGTGAGCCACGCCGTCGGGTTGCTGCACGTCGCACGCCGCGCCGCATTGAGTCTGTATGCTAGTGTTCCATCTGAGTCATGTCGCGCTCGTCTCTTGGAGTCGTGAAGCCAACCGCGAGTGCCAAGCCGCATGCACTTGTTTGTGGAGTCCAGCCACCGCGAAGCTCCGTCTGTCCGTGGAGTTGAGCCGCCACAGGAGCTGTTTGCGCTGCCATGCCACTTCGTCCGTTGGCAGGCCGTTGCTCGCTGTCGCTGCCACTTGTGGTTGTGTGTGGGTAAAGTTTGTGGTTATAGTTTGGACTTTTTGACCCCCAATAAAATTAATTTGAGACTTATTATTGGAATTAAATTGAAAGTTTTTCTGGATTATTAAGGTTGGATTGAAGTTCTTTGTTGGATTTGTTCTCGCTTAATTTTCGCTACAGGTTGAACGGAGGTTCAACATTCATTGGTAAGTTTGGCTACTTAGCCAAATTGAAGTTAATAATTTGGTTGATTGACAATTTTAAGAGGAAATTTATTAAGTATATATTTTGGTATAGGATCAAATTAGAGATCGCCTTCGAGCTAAGGTCCACCCTTTTTTTAGATAAGGGACTTACTACTGGTTCCTCGATAAGTGATAAGGATATTTATGAAATTATTTATATATGAAATTATTTATATGACATATGTATTGTGGAATTATGTGATAAATGAATCAACTGATTAGGCAACGAATTTGAGTTATTTTAATTAATCATTTCTGAGAAATTATTAATTAAAATTGGATGTGTAAGGGATGGCTTCTACTGAATCCACACCTTAGGTACATAAGGTGTGAAAGATGGATTGAATCGCTTGTTTTGTGAAATCTCTCTGCTATTGTGAACTGTATGTGGTTATGTTTTAGGGATGTTATGAGACACCTTAATCATAACATTGTGCATCATGGTTGTCATGTTGGTTATGTGGCGATTGAATTCTTTGGTTATATTGTGGTATGATAATTGGGTATTTGTATGATTAACTGTGTGGTGTTTATGCCTGCCCTTTCATACTATGTGGAATTTGTAAAGCAGGTTAACTGTACCATGTGGAATAAAGCTATGGATGTAACTGCTTTACATTTTAATTGTGGACATTGTTGGATATGGTGTTTGTTGACTTTACCTAATGACTCTATGTACTTGGTGGCGGAACGGTGTGGCAAGCCTGTGTGGCGTATTGTCGCAAGGGTCGCTTAACAAGTCTGTGTGGCATATTGTTCCGACAAGGTCAAATAGCAAGCCTATGTGGGGTATTGCTCTGACAAGGTCAGTTAACAAGCCTGTGTGGCGTATTGTTCTGACAGAGTCGGTTAACAAGCCGGTGTTGCGTATTGTTGCGACATGACTGTTTCTACTAAACCAATTGACTGTGTGTCGTAAAGTAGGGGTTATTAGAGAGAGTTAATGGTCACCTAGTGGACTCGAGGATATGCTTATGTTGAACTGTCTGTTTATGGTTTGCGTGGTTAGCATATTATTAAGTATCAATGCATAACTCATATGTCAAGCTTAAAGGTGTGGTACGCTGGCATCACACGTTTGGTTGGGTGATTAATTGCTTGATATTGAATTATATGGTGAGTTAACTAAGTGGTTTAATTAACTGCTGGTGATGGTTATGAGTTGAGTTAACTGAATGGACTAACTCCCGGTTAGCTGTTGGTGATGGGTTATCTATGTTGAGATGAACTGAAGGGCTATGTGATGATCTGTTAGTACAGATTGCTATGGGAAAACCAATGGGGTTGAGTGGTGTTATGTCTTTATGGTTTGCTTAGGAAAAATAGTAAAACATGATAAAGGTGTGGGGTGTTTGTGGTTCTCATTTTTGTATTAAACTTCATATGTGTGCTTATGAATGTTTTGGACTAAGATTGCATATTTTGGAACTATGATAGTTGTTAACATTTTCTATTAGCCATGTTGTACTCAGTATGTGGGACTTTAGCTTCTTTTTCATGTGGACTCACAGGTTTTCTAGGACGACCATGCCATCGGGTTGTATGGACGTTTCTACCAAATCATTTGACTGTGTGTCGTAGAGTACGGTTTAATAGAAAGTTAACAGTTAACCTAATGGGCCCAGTAGTGGATTCCTTATTAGATATTTTTATACTCACTCTTTTCATGTTTATTTTTTTCAGGTAAGTATGAGGAAACCAGCGACGAATAGGAATGACCAGTGACCATGTGTTTGGGGACTTTATTGCAAATGCTTCCGCTTTAATATTTAAAGAATATGAGTTTTCTTTTAAGTAATGACCTCGGATTAAGGTTGAAAATCTGGGGGTTACAATTGGTAGGATGGCTTCTACTGAAACCACACCTTAGGTGCATAAGGTGTGGAAGATGGATTGAATCGCTTGTTTAGTGAAATCTCTCTGCTATTGTTTAACTGTATGTGGTTATGTTTTAGGGATGTTATGGGACACCTTAATCATAACACTGTGCATCATGGTTGTGATGTTGGTTATGTGGGGATTAGATTCTTTGGTTATATTGTGGTATGATGATTGGGTATTTGTATGATTAATTGTATGGTGTTTATGCATGCCCTTTCATACTATGTGGAATTTGTAAAGCAGGTTAACTATACCAAGTGGAATAGGCCTATGGATGTAATTGCTTTACATTTTAATTGTGGACATTGTTGGATATGGTGTCTGTTGACTTTACCTAATGACTCTATGTACTTGGTGATGGAACGGTGTGGCAAGCCTATGTGGCGTATTGTCGTGAGGGTCGGTTAACAAGTTTGTGTGACGTATGTTCCGAAGGGGTCAGATAGCAAGCCTGTGTGGCGTATTGCTCTGACAAGGCCAGTTAACAAGCCTGTGTGGCGTATTATTTTGGCAGAGTCGGTTAACAAGCCTGTGTGACGTATTTTTCCGACATGACTGTTTCTACTAAACCAATTGACTGTGTGTCGTAAAGTAGGGATTATTAGAGAGAGTTAATGGTCACCTAGTGGACTCGAGGATATGCTTATGTTGAAATGTCTGTTTATGGTTTGCGTGGTAAGCGGGTTATTAAGTATCAATGCATAACTCGATTGTCAAGCTTAACGGTGTTGTATGCTGGCATGACACGTTTGGTTGGGTGATGAATTGCTTGATATTGAATTATATGGTGAGTTAACTAAGCGGTTTAGTTAACTGCTGGTGATTGTTATGAGTTGAGTTAACTAAATGGACTAACTCCCGAGTTAGCTGTTGGTGATGGGTTATCTATGTTGAGATGAACTAAAGAGCTATCTGATGATCTGTTAGGATAGATTGTTATGGAAAACCAATGGGGTTGAGTGTGTTATGTCTTTGTGGTTTGCTAAGGAAAAATAGTAAAACATGATAAAGGTGTGGGGTGTTTGTGGTTCTCATTTCTGTATTAAACTTCATATGTGTGCTTATGAATGTTTTAGACTAAGATTGCATATTTTAGGACTATGGTAGTTGTTAACTTTATCTATTAGCCATGTTGTACTCAGTATGTGGGACTTTAGCTGTTTTTGCATGAGGACCCACAGGTTTGCTAGGACGACCCTGACATCGAGCTGTATGGACGTTTCTACCAAATCATTTGACTGTGTGTCGTAGAGTACGGTTTAATAGAAAGTTAACAGTTAACCTAGTGGGCCCAGTAGTGGATTCCTTACTGGGTATTTTTATACTCATCCTTCTCATGTTTATTTTTTTCAGGTAAGTATGAGGAAACCGGGGACGGACATGAAGGACTAGTGACTATGTGTTTGGGGCCTTTATTGACAAATTCTTCCGCTGCAGTCTTTGTGTTGTTGTTGTTATTATTGGCAAATGCTTCCGCTTTAATTTGTAAAGAATATGTGTTTTTGTTTACTTAATGACCTCGGGTTAAGGTTGAAAATTTGGGGCGTTACATCTAGAATTAGTTCGAATTTATCTATGTCTTCGTTACGTTATTATTAAATAATTCTTTTCTACTTTTTAATTTTATATTCACGTTTTATTAATGCAATATGTCGAAAACTTTAGCTTCGACGAACTAACAAAATATAATTTTGAAATGGCTTTACAACGAGTTAAGATTATTTTTACGGTAGATGGATTGAAACTTCAAAATATCATGATTATAGTGGGTTCAGCATTTATGTTCCCATTGAATCTTCTTATCAAACAATTCGTGAATTGAATTCAAGGTAAACTTTTTCCATCTTATAATAGCTCGGTGTCTTGTTTGACTGTTCACTAGGATGGTTGTAATAGTGCAGACGTTATACAGATCGTTGAGGACAAAGATGTTTCTTGACTTATGTTGCTATTATCTAAATCTCCGATAATGATTTATTTGTTGTGGTTGATTCTTTGTATGTTGGAACATCTTCAAATACAGTGTATGTTAACAATAACGTATCTGGATGTCAAAATTCTTCCAATCATTCAAATCCCAATGGGGGAATAATTGACTTTGATGCATTTGAATCGTTTCATGCTGAGATTTTGATTAACGTAGGATGAATGGTTAGAAGCAAAGTTGTATTAAAAAGAGCAATTTATTTATTTGTCGTGAACAATAGTTTTGAATTTAGTATGGTTAGGTGAAATAATACATGTTTTCATATTCGAAGTAAGGACTTGTCATGTAATTGGTAATTACGTGCTTCTGATTACAAGAATAGTGGTATTTGGATAGTTCAAAAATTTACAAGTACTCACCAATTTACCGTGGACATTGTGAAAAATGCCAACAAGCAACCAACATCTTGGATTGTTGTTGAGTGCACTAAAATTCTCAATCTAGGATTCTATACTTGTATGTGTTACGGTGGATTACTGTTGACCAACGGACTCACTGCATTCATTTGCATCTTACAGTCGAGACCATACACTTACACGGACGTACAGGCTAACCTAGAATCAAAACCATTGAAGGTTAAATTGATAAAAGATAACAATAGATTTGATTGACAAAAAATTTATAAGGATGAAATTTTAATTAGCTCAATCTCTTCTCCCTCATAAAGAAATTTGAAATCAATTGATGAACATTGAAACATTATTCATTTTTGTTAAAGTCAAACACTCCATGAAATATACATAATTTTCAATCTCTCGGCCGCATACTTGATTTTTGTTTGTACTGTTGTTTCAATAATTTCTCTTGGATTTTTGGATGACATAATAATATATATGGAGTAAACTAGAATATATACTGAGTTTACTCATAAACTGTTCTAGAGATGCGAATGTACATTAAAAACTTTTTTCTTTTTCCTTTTTTTTAAATTATTTATTATTTATTTATTTATTTTTTTAACAAAATGCTTCTTTGTGAAGCTTTTTCATGGATCTTGTTTTTCTTTTGAAAAAGGTATATGGATTTGAAACTCACATAGGCTGTGAGTTGAGAAATGGATCGTCCTAATCATTATCTGGATCTTCTGGTTCTTCGTCTTCCTGTATGGAAAAGAAGATGTTGATCTTGAAGAAGAAGAGACATTAACTGCCATTGTTAACAACCTTTGAAAATTATGCTTGAGCAAGAGTTGCAAGTTTATTTTTCATTAAAGAACATTGTGTTCTTTCTTTAGTCAAGGTCTTGAAGATAATCGTTCTTTGCGAACCAATATTCCGAAAAAAGGAGGCCATTTCAAGGATATATGTCACACCCTCTCCCAGACTCTCTACTTCTAGCCTAGGGGACGGTGTGAAGCCAGTGAATCTCGTGCTTACCTTGACGGTCCTCACTGACTATCTCAACTTAACTCTGACTTAAACAATACCAATAACTTATAAAGTGCAGAAAAACAAACGTAACACAAAACAGCGGAAATTAAACAAATATCTCCTACATAGTGTAGCCAATACTGTTTTATACAACCCATCTCACTGTACCAAAACTTATTATAACAGTAACATGCATGATTTACTACTAACGTAC
>JBBPDJ010036729.1:0-14476 GCA_037974625.1 Cucumis cinereus | reverse complement strand
GGCTAAACTCATTAACCACATTAATCAATATTCGTTAACTGTGTGTACACTCCACTAAAGACTCACAGCTGAACTCTCTCACTGTAGATATATTTCTGTGTGCACGGATGTAGACGAATAACAACAAGTTAGTCATTCACAAGTGTTCGTAACTTCAACTGATCGAATTACCGTCTTACCCCTAGGTTACTTCTTAGTTCTTAAATACTAATGCTCCTCTAATGAACAACCTCCTTATGGTTCAACCAATAAGCAGAAATTCCTCTCGTGCCATAGAGAGGATATGACCTTTTGTTCAAGTTCTGGAGACACCAATTAAGGGAACACTCATCTACTTACCTTAAAGTCGGGAAAGAGTGAATTCCATATTGTGTGATTATGTTTCCAGCTCTCTACTCGATCTTGTCCCAAAAATGGTAGGCTTATTGAGTTGTCAAACTGGCCACTCTCACCCATACAAATCAAAGGACAATTTCTCTTGAAAAGGAGTTCATAATACACTTAGGATTAAGATAAGTTGCCTAGGTCATCCTATTTGAAATAGAAACCTAACTAGTCAACGGAGTTACATCTAGTGGTTACTATTTTGTGGTCCAGTTTTATGCAAACTCATTGCATAGGATACCCCCACAAGCGTGTCTAGGATACCCCCACAAGCAAGTCACCTACACAAACATGTTGGATCATTGTGTTTGTATCAAATACAAAGTGGGCCGTATCCATAATGTTACCAGTATAAGGTACCCAACCTTATTCTTATACTATAGACACTTTAAATCGTATCTCAAACATTGATCCCTTTATGTCTCCACATATAGTTCAAGACTCATAAAACAACTTAGGATGTTGGTTTATTGGATTTGGGTTAATTAGACAAAAATAATCAATAACTATTTATTGAAATTGAAATAATAACTCTTTATTAATAACAGTCAACAGTTTACATTTACTATCTACGAGTTTTAGGACATAAAATCCAACAGGGTCAATGTTCGAGATACACTTTAAAGGGTCTATAGTATAGGGACGAGGTTGGGTACCTTATCCTGGTAACACTATGGATACATCCCAGTTTGTATTTGATACAAACACAATGATCCAGCGTGTTCGTGTAGGTGACACGTGTGTGGAGGTATCCTATGCAATGAGTTTGCATAAGACTGGACCACAAAATAGTAACCACTAGATCTAACCCCGTTGATTAGTTAGGTTTCTATTCCAAATATTTGAATGTGTTCAAATATTGATTTAATGTGAATTAAATTCATATTTAAACTATAGATTAAACTTAATGCGTATATGATACACATTAAAACTATAGGTTGTGAGATGATTTAATATTTGAATGTCATTCAAATGTGGATTAAATTAAATATAAGATATTTAATTTAGAAATTAATTAATTGGAGAATTAATTAATTGTTTACTTTAATTAGATTTAATTAAATTAATTAAATTAAAACTATAGGTTATGTGAGAGATTTTCATTTAAATATGATTTAAATGAAATATCGATTAAATATGATTTAGTTAATTTTTAATTAGATTAATTAATCAATTATTTTAATACTAATTTAAATTTAATTTAATTAAAATTAAATTAAATAACTCCCTTACGGGAGTTATTTTTGGGAAACGTGGAATGCTCCCACGTTTTTCCAATATTTCTCTAACCTTCCCTTCTATATCGTGAAAAAGGGGAAAATCAAAACGGTTCAGTGTATGCGAATGAGGTCTCAATTGCAGAAGGTCTGCAGGAAAAAAAAAAAAGAATTCTCTCGCTCTCTCAATTTTTTTTAAATCTTAAAAAGGCTCCCATAAGCCAAACCTCCATTACTCAAATAATAGGAGAGGTTCCAACGGGTGGTGGCTACAAAATTGTTATTTTGTAGAATTTAGAGTCAACAACAAGGGTGAGTTTTCTCTTCTCTTTATTACTCTGAATTTTATTTTGCAAAGCATGTTTAGCCGTAAATGTTAATTTTATTTAGTAAAATGTTTCTGTAAAATTTTTTCAATGTATTAGTATTTTAAATTTTTCTAAATTAATTTGACAATGATTCTGTAAGTCTTCCGCTGCGAATGACTCTTATATAATGAGTTTTTTCAATGTACTTGGTATTAATGCATCATAAATTATTTTTATGAGTGATTTAATGTATGTTAATATATTAAATATATGAAATTGAAAAAGTATGATGCATGACATACGTAGGTAAATATAATTTGTTATATTTTAATTAATGTCATGTACATACTTGATTGTTTTTCATATTTTTTAAAATATAAATGTTATATTAATCAAAATAAAAATCAATATGCATTGAGCATGATACATCCATAGTATAATATAAGACTTATATTAAATATTATGATTTGCATGCAATTTTTTTAAATTAATTGTAATTTGTTTTTTTAATTAAATTAAGATACAAATGATTATAGGGATAATTAATTAATTTTATAAAAGTCATAAAATTGTATAATTATAAACCGTCACCTATAATAAAGAGTTGCATGCAAACATAGGATCTTAGGATAATTTGATTTATTTTAAATTGTTTAAAATTAAATAGACCTAAGATCATATAAATTCGAATTAGTTTAGAATTAAGTCTTATTTTAGTTTAATGAAACTAAATAGGACAAATAGAATTTAAGGTTATAAGGAAACTCCACCGGTGAAGTTCTGTCTAAGGTTGGGGGTACTTAAGTTGACGGTTTACGGAATACCTCCTACTTGAGAACTTACCTGGAACCGACGTTGAATTAACTTTATTCCTATTAGTATAACAAATCACTAGGTAAATTAAATGGTTTAATACACCTAGAAACTTTAGAGTAAAGTTTTATTATAAGAGTTATAATAGAAATAAATTTAGTTAGATTTATTTAGCTAAAATATTAGAACATTTTAGTGGGAAAAAATGGTCTATAGGATATATCATTTTTTAACTCTCATGTCCTTAAGAGTTCACATGTGAGATCCATACTCAGCTTCGTGTCGCCCTGGGTGCGGCCTCCCTTCGAAAAGTGTTTGTATGTATCAATAACAAGGTGAATAGAAAAAATGTTCATAGTAAGTGTGAGAAGAACACGTGTCAACATATCATAGGTCTCCTCCATTTGGTTGCACCGTGAGATTTCTATGATCTGCCTGCGTGTCGTCTTGGAGCGACCATCCCTTCGAAGGGTCTAATCATAGAAGTTGAAAAACTGCAAACTTCAGAAATGGATAGGGTTTCTTAGGTTAATCTTCAACAGTTGTCTTTTCTGATAGTAGCCTGTTGAAGCGTACCTCTGGAATATGAAAATGGTAGGCTCACACTTACGAGATTAATTAAGTTTTTAATGAATTATTGACCGAACAAAGGTAGCTAAGAGCTATAGGAATAATAGTTATTGTGGTATTAGTAATTAGTTGAGACTGTCTCATTTCAGGAGAGAAGTAGTTGATCACCCTTCGGTGACTGTTGCTCTAAACTTTTGAAGTGTCGTTGCAAAAACTAAATCATTTGTTTTGTTAGGATTATGTGATTGTATAATTTTGTTGAATTGATTGTATTATTTTGTGTTAATGGGTTAAAACAAAGATAACTAATACGGTCAATTGTTTGTTAATTTTTCAGCATGTCTTCCTCTATAATTCAATTGTTAAAGAATGAAAAGTTAACCAGTGAAAATTATGCGACGTGAAAAATCTAACTTGAATATGATTCTTGTTTTTTGATGATTTACGCTTCGAATTAATGGAGGAATGTTCTCATTTCTCTGCTCGAAATGTATCCCAGACTGTCTGGAATGCATTTGACTGCTGGTCAAAGGCCAATGAGAAGTTCCGCAACTATATCCTTCCCAGTACGTTTGACATACTGAGCAAGAAACATGAGTCCATGGTCACTATACGTCAGATCATGGATTCTCTTCGGGAGATGTTTGGACAACCGTCCTTTCAAATTCATCGTGGAGCTATTAAATATGTTTATAATGCTCGTATGACAGAGGGCCAATCTTTTAGAGAACATGTTCTCGACATGATGGTTCACTTCAACGATACTGCGATCAAATCTTATAGTTTTTACCAAAATGTTGATGAGCCTTGTGTATACAAGAAAATAAACAAAGGTAAAGTAGTTTTCTTAGTACTTTATGTAGACGATATCCTTCTCATTGGAAATGACGTAGGATACCTAACTTATGTTAAAACTTGGCTAGCAACCCAATTCCAAATGAAAGATTTAGGAGAGACGCAGTTTGTTCTTGGGATCCAAATCATTAGGAATTGTAAGAACAAAACGCTAGTACTATCTCAAGCAACTTATATCGATAAAATATTGATTCAATATTCGATGCAGAGGTCTAAGAAGGATTTATCACCTTTCAGACACAGGGTTCACTTTTCTAAGGAATAGTGTCCTAAGACACCTCAAGAAGTTGAGGATATGAGACATATTCTCTATGCCTCAAATGTGGACAACTTAATGTATGCTATGCTCTACACTAGATCAGACATTTGTTATGCTGTGGGAATATTTAGTAGGTACACCAGTCCAATCCAGGGTTAGACTACTGGACGGTGGTTAAAATTATCCTCAAGTATCTAAGGAGGATGGGAGACTACATGCTTGTGTATGATGCTAAAGATTTGATCCTTACATGATACACTAACTCTGATTACCAAACTGACAAGAATTATAGGAAATTCACATCAGGATTAGTGTTCACCCTGAATGGAGGAACTGTAGTGTGGTGTAGCATCAAACAAGGATACATAGCAGACTCCACTATGGAGGTTGAATACGTCGCTGCTTGTAAAGTAGCAAAAGAAGCAGTTTGGCTCAGAAAGTTCCTGCATGATTTGGAAGTTGTTCCAAACATGAAATTGTCCATCACTCTATACTATGACAACAATGGGGCAGTAGCCTATTCTAAAGAGCCTCACAGCCACAAACGAGGAAAACACATAGAGAGGAAGTATCATATGTTGCAGGAGATTGTGCAACGATGGGATGTGATAGTCACCAAAATCGATTCGGAGCACAACAGTGTTGATCTATTTACAAAGACTCTCAGGCTAAAGTGTTCAAGGGTCATATAGAGAGTTTAGGTCTACGAGATATGTACATTAGGTAATCTAGGGCAAATGGGAGATGTGTAATGGGTATGTGTCCTAGTTTATTGTATTTGTATATATACGTTTTATATAATATACTTGTACATTTTACCATTTTTTATATTTGTTGATTACTTAATTATGTACATCCAATAGACTACTACACTAGACTAGAGTTTTAGTCCAAGTGGAAGTTTGTTGGATTTTATGTCGTAAAACTCGTAGATAGTAAATGAAATCCTTTGATTGTTATTAATAAAGAGTTTTATTTCAATTTCAATAAATAGTTATTGATTATTTTGTCTAATTAACCCAAATCCAATAAACTAACATCCTAAGCTGTTGTATGAGTTTTGAATTGTATGTGGAGACATACATGGATTAATGTTCGAGATACAACTTAAAGGGTCTACAGTATAGGGATGAGGTTGGGTACCTTATCCCAGTAACACTATGGATACGACCCACTTTACATTTGATACAAACATAATGATCCAACGTGTTCGTATAGGTGACACACGTGTGGGGATATCCTATAAAATGATTTTGCATAAGACTGGACCACAAAATAGTAACCACTAGATGTAACCCCGTTGACTAGTTAGGTTTTTATTTCAAATAGGATGACCTAGGCAACTTAGTCTTAATCATGAGTGTATATTGAACTCCTAGTCACGAGGAATTGTCCTTTGAATTGAATGGGTAAGAGTGGTCAGATTGCCGACTCAATAAGCCTACCACTTTGGGGACAAGATCGTGTGGGGAGCTGGAAACATAATCACACAAGATGGAATTCACTCTCTCCCGACTTTAGGATAAGTAGATGAGTGTTCTCTTAATTGGTGTCTCCGAAACTTGAACAAAAGACCCTACCCTCTCTATGACACGAGAAGGATTTTTGCTTATTGGTTAGACCATAAGTAGGTTGTTCATTAGAGAAGCATTGGTATTTAAGGACTAAGAAGTAACCTAGGGGTAAAACGGTCATTTGATCCAATTGGAGTTATGAACACTTGTGAATGACTAACTTACTGTTATTGGTCTACATCCGTGGACACAAAATTAATTCTACAGTGAGAAGAGTTCAACTGTGAGTCTTTAGTGGAGTGTACACATAATTAGAATATTAATTAATGTGGTTAATGAGGTTAGCTAATTAATTTCATATCGTTGTAGGTTCTTCTCTGTAGGTCCATGAGGTCTCCTTCCTAGCTCGTAAAAGGTAATGGGGTTAATATATCTTGGATATAATTTGAAATGTTCATATTAACTTTGGAAATTAATATAATGTATCATCATACATTATAATATAAATTTTATCTCGGATGCGATTCAAAATTAATTAATGAGAAAATAAAATATTTGAATGTGTTCAAATATTGATTTAGTGTGAATTAAATTCATATTTAAACTATAGATTAAACATAATGCATATATGATACAGATTAAAACTATAAGTTATGAGAGGATTTAATATTTGAATGTGATTCAAATGTGAATTAAATTAAATATAAGATATTTAATTTAGAAATTAATTAATAATTTAGTTTAATTAGATTTAATTAGATTTAATTAAATTAATTAAATTAAAACTATAGGTTATGTGAGAGAGTTTCATTTAAATATGATTTAAATGAAATATTGATTAAATATGATTTAATTAATTTTTAATTATTTATTTTAATATTAATTTAATTAAAATTAAATTAAATAAATCCCTTACGGAAGTTATTTTTGAAAAACGTGAAATGCTCCCACGTTTTTCCAATCTTTCTCAAACCTTTTCTTCTTCATCCTGAAGAAGGGGAAAAACATAACGATTTTGTGTATGCGAATGAGGTCTTAATTACAGAAAGTCTGCAGAAAAAAAAAAAAAGAATTCTCTCACTCTCTCAATTTTTTTTAAATCCTAAAAAAGGATCCCACAAGCCAAACCTCAATTACTGAGAGAATAAGAGAGGTTTCAAGTGGTGGTGGCAAAAACGTTGGTGTTTTGTAGAATTCAGAGTCAACAAGGGTGAGTTTTCTCTTCTCTTTATTACTCTTCATTTTATTTTGAAAAGCATGCTTAACCTTAAATGTTTATTTTATTTAGTAAAATATTTCTATAAAAATTTTCCAATATATTGGTATTTTAAAATTTTCCAAATCAATTTGAGAATGGTCCTGTAAGTCTTCCGCTGCGAATGACTCTTATCCCTAATAATGATGGCAAAATATCTTTCAAACTTGAGAAGGACTGTCAGAAGCTGAATATGAGGCTGCTCTAGACAACTCTGGTGCTTTAAATGCTATTTTTAATAGTGTATACAAGAATATTTTCAGACTCATTAATATATGTGCTGCAAAATAGGCTTGGGAGATCTTAAAGATGGCGCATGTAGGAACCTCTGAAGTAAAAATGTCGCGTTTGCAAATTTGAAATTTGAAATTTGAGTCTCTCAAGATGATAGAGAAAGAACGATAGCTAACTTTAATGTTTGTATACTAGACATTGCAAATGAATCTTTTGCTCTTTGTGAAAAATATCCGAAGAAATTTAGTTCGAAAGATCTTTCATCCGTTACCAAAATGTTTTAATTTGAAGGTAGCAACTATTGACCAAGCAAATGATATCTTCTCTATAAAAGTGGATGAATTATTCAGATCTTTGCATACGTTTGATGAAAAAACTGATTAAAAGGGTAAAGGTTTAGCCTTGCACGATGAAGAAGCATACCAAAACTAGGGGTAAAAATTGATACCACAGAAATCGAACCGATTGTCAAAACTGAACTGAACCGAATCAGTTTTTGTACAAAATCGAAAAATGTGGTTTGTTGCAGTTTCAAATATTTTAAAATAGAATTTAAATGGTTCGGTTTGATTTCTATTTTGAAAACTACTTTTAAAATTGAACTGAAGCGCTTTTAAAACTATATATATATTTATATTATTATTATATTTATTAGGGGTGGAAATTGAAAATGCAGAAACCGAACCGATTGTCAAAATCGAACCAAATCGAACTGATTTTTGTACAAAATCGAAAAATGCGGTTTGTTGCAGTTTTAAATAGTTTAAAATCGAATTTAATTGGTTCATTTTGGTTTCTATTTTGAAAATCGCTTTTAAAACCGAACCGAACCGTTTTTAATAAATAAAATTATATATATATATATATATATATGATTATTATATTTCTATTATTATTATGATATATATTATTATTATTAGGTTTTGCTTCCATTTTTCCACTACCACCAGCCGCCTCCCCGCCTCTCCATCTCATGATTCATTTTCTCTTCTTCCATCTCTCACTATCTCTTCTTTCTTTTCTCACTATCTCCATCTCAGGGTTTAGGGTTTGTCTCAACTTCTTCATCTTTTGTCTTTTTTCCTTCCATCTTTTGTCTCCTCTTCTTCCATCTTTCGTCTCCTCTGCCTCTTTAGTCGTCCCCCATCGCCACATAGGTCGCCTCCATCTTTTCGATCTCCTTTGCCTTGCTAATTGTCACCCATCGTCGGTCACCTCCATCTATCTCGTTTTCTCTTTCGTGCCTTCCTTTCTCCATCTCTTTTAATCTCATTTGCCTTTATCACTCTCTCGTATCCTATGGACCTAAAATCCCTCCATCTCTCTTATTTTCTAGCCATCAAAATTAGTTATGAAATCAAATCGAACCACTTGTAAGCAGTTCAATTCGGTTCGAATTGCACAAAGGGTGCGGTGCGGTGCGATTTTGTATATAGAGTTTTTAAAAAAATCGATTTGATTCGGTTTGACCCCCAAACCGAATCAAACCGAACCGTTTTCACCCCTAACCAAAACAAAGAGAGAGATGGTGTAGAAAATCTTGTTGATTATCTATCTTCGTTAATAAAGCAAATAAGTAAGGTTATAAAATGTTTGAACAAGTGTTCTGATAATTATAATTTCCATATGTTAGAGATATTCGTAGCAACAACAACTTTAATATGTTGAGAACTCTAGATCATTTGATAGAAAAAGAGAAGACATACATGGAACAAACAATACTCAAGATAAGTGAGACAAAAACTTTAGATGCAGAGAATGCAAAGACTTTGGTCACTATCAAGCTGAATGTCCAACTTTCTGAGAAGACAAAGTAAGGGTACTCAGTTACAGTGTCAGATGATGAATTAATAACAAGTAGTGAATCAGATGATGAGATTCGTGCCTTGATTGGTTGTTGTTTCTTTAGAAAAACATGTGGAACTTGATACTCCAACCTTGAAGTTGAATGAAACATATACCGAGACATATCTTCCTACTCCACGGTTTGACAATTTGATAGTTGAAGAAATCTATGAAAAATGGAAAGAAGATCTTCTAGTTCTTGACCGATAGAAGGATATGATTCAGAAAATAATAGAAGACAATCATTGTCTATTAACCATTATCTCCAAATTAAAGAAGGACTTGAAAGGAACACGAATGGAACTTGATTCTATATCCAAGTCAGTCCGTACGCTCAATTCAGGAACATATAATCTTAACTAAATTATGAAATCTAGAAAACAAAGTGCTGATAGAAAAGACATTGGTTTTGACTATGAAAAGGGAAAATTTACTGTATTGCGGAGCATTTAAACTGTATTTATTGCAACTCAAGATAGAAAAATGTCTGAACTTGTTGCCAAAAAATCTAGATACTTCAAGAACTATCACATTTCCTGTTATAACTAAGCCAAAAAGAAGATGGATATGTGTAACGACCCAACTTTTCAAACTAAGCTGAGACCGTTACTCACATAAATACAATATTTTCAAAACCAAAAGTTTGCAAAGTTTGACTCATTTCATTAAAGAAATAAATTAAAACATTATCAAGTAGAAACAAAATGTTTCAAATAAATAGATACAATTGAAAAAATTTAGTCGGGGCCCCCTAGTTAAAACATAAAAAGATCTCGTAAGTTTAAATAGAATCTGTCTAACAACAGTGCATAACATTCTGAGAACATCAAATCATAAAACTGTAGCAGAAGCATTTGCCATAACAGTCCCCATTGGCACGATCACGAGTCCTTCTTGTTCTTCGTTGGTTTCGTCTTACCTTTGCCTGAAAAATAAACATGGAAAGGGTGAGTATAAAAATACCCAGTAAGGACCCACTACTGGGTCTACTAAGTGAACTGTTAACTTCCTATTAAGCCTATACACTATGCCACATAGTCTAGTGATCCCGTAGGAACACCCATATCAGCCTAGTGAATCCATAGGAACACATGCACATCAACCTAGTGAATCCGAAGGAATACACATCTCAGTTAACCCAAAGGAACACACATCTCAGTGAACCCAAAGGAACATACATCTCAGTGAACCCGTAGGAACACACATATCTATCTAGTGAACCTGAAGGAACACACATACCTGTCTAGTGAATCCGTTGAAGGAATACACATAACTGTCTAGTGAACCCGAAAGAACACACATATATGTTTAGTGAACTCAAAAGAACACTCATATATGCTAGTGAACCCGAAAGAACACCCATAACTATCTATGAACCCGAAGGAACACACATACATACAAGGTATACTGACATAATAGATAACGTTAACAACTATCATAGTAAAAAAACATTCATTCTTAATCCAAACCAGTCATAGACATATCACATGAAAGTTAATTCAACATTATATCATTCTCATCACATATTTGTCATGCTTCAATATTTTCCATAATAAACCTTAGACCAAATCAGTCATACTGTCTACATATAACAGTTCAACTCATCATATAATTCATTATGTTCAGCTCATCACATAATTCAATTCGTTCATCACATAATCAATCGGTTAACTCATCACATAACCAATCAATTAACTCATCACACATCAATATCTTACTTACAGTCGAGGATCCAGTAGTAAACACCTTACCTCAAGATAAATGATAAATTCTTGGCTTGAAAATAGATCTCCAATTCAAACCTAATCATCACAAAATTTAATTAATAATTTCTCTATTAAAATTATCAATTAAATTTACCCTTAAACTCTTCAATTTTATTCTTTAATCTTACCAATTTTATTCTTTAATCTTACCAATTGGTTGTAGAAAAACTCTATGAATTAATCCTTCAATCAAAAGAATAAACACCCAATTTATTCTTAATTAACTTTAATTTATCTTTTAATGGGTATCCAAAAATCCCAATTAAAATCACCAAAAACCCACCAACCAAAACTCACCAAACACAACAAAGGCAATGGGGTAGACAGGCTGAGAACGACGACGCATCACGACTGAAGGAGACGCGACGGAGGACAATCGTAGACGTGGTAGACAACTTGAAGGACGACAACAACAGAGTCGTAGGCGACTTGGCTCGAGACTAGGCTGATGCGTGGTGCAGAGTCACACTCGACAGAGGACTTGTTGACGATCGACTTCGTGGTGCGGTGGAGGGTGGCTCATGACTGATCGGCGAAGCGGGGCAACCGACGAATCTGGAAAGGGAAGGTGATGAGGTTGCTTTGGTGGCACACGTGAGATGAAAAAAATCTTTTCTTTTCCTTTTTTTAACCTAACACCCGAATCGAAATAACTCTTAACTTATTATTCATAAATAAGTAATAATATTACTTTATTCTTCATAAATAATAATATTATTAATTTATAAATAAATAACAATAATCTTCCATTATTAATTCCTTTTTTCATTTTCCAATAAACAATATAAATATATCATCATATATATATATATATATATAAATAAATAAATAATTTCTTAACCAAATTAAATAATTAACATCCCTAAACAAAATAATTTCAATAAACCAACTCATACTTAATTAATTTAAGATACGTAAAAATAAAATTACCTTAAATTTAGGATGTTAGAATATGTCATTACTGTGGTAAAGTTAGGCATATTCACCACTTTTGCTTCCATCTTCATAACATAAGTGCTTATGAACCATCTCATAAAACAATTGCTAGTGTGAGATCCAAAGTTCAGTTAAAGTAGTATAGAAAGTCAAAGCTTAAATGGAGAATCAAGGACAACACTCATCAGAGTAATGTATGTTGCAAAGTTACTTTTACTTCTGTTCACTCAACCTCTAAAAAAGATTGGTACTTTGACAATGGCTGCTCCATGCATATGACAGAAGAGAAGTTGTGCTCTCTACCCAGAAACGCAGAATAGTTGAATGCAAAATAGTATTTTAAGGAGATAATGCAAAATGAGCCTAAAATGAATATTTGCAAAACTGTCTTATAGCAACTAAAGTGCTTTTATCTAGAAAAGTCAAAGTGTGTTAAGTTATCTCTTAGAACCAGGATGAATACTTGTTAAGGTTCTCAGATATATGGCTGTAAAATATGTGTTGTTCATACTGTTGTCCTCATAAAACTTGTCATTGGTTGTGCTGAGATATTTGTTGAGTCTCATGTGATGTGTGATGACATTATTGATAATGTTGCTCTTGTTGAATCTGCGGGTAAAATCATTGTTGTCTCATCTGAAAATTTGGTAATGATGAAAATTTGGTGACTGATAAGTATCTTTACTCCGACAAGGATACTGATAATACTTATGTTGTGATCGATTGTGTTTATGAGGTTAATAAGGCTATTATTGTTGTTTCATCTAGCGAGTTTGATGTTTTATTCAGAGAATGGATTAAAGGATGGCGTTGCATGTTCTGAAGGTGTGGCTTCTAAAAACTGGTCTTCTGATTTTGGAGTGTTTGAGAATTTGATTGTTGATGGTGTTTTATTTTATCAAATTTTTGTGAGTTATGATGGTCAAGATGATGATATGCGTGAAGATATGTCAGAGTTGAACGCTTGTATCAATGTATCAATTATGGAAAAGGACGATGTTGATTTTGTTATCAATAAAATAGTTTTATATTTGAGCATGAAAAATGTAAGTTCTAAATGGCTTAAGGAGGTTAGTAAATCTCATATATCAATTGTTGGTCATGTTGAATTTGAATATGTTGTTCGAAAAAGAATTGATGCTAAGAAAGTGGCTATTCTCATACATATCTTCAGTGTTTATTGGTCTATCTCAGACGATTATTTTAAATATTGTTCTTTCATGGTGCTGCATTAGAGGACTCGTGCTTTTGATTTACTTTATTTGGTTTGATAAAGGTTTAATTGTTGTTGACTTTGCCTGTTTTTTGTAAGTCAAACAAAAGGGGGAGAATGAATGTGGTTACGACTATTGGTTTGTCTGCCAACTTGTTGGTTGCTCGTGCTTGGTTTGGATTGCTTATGCTGTCAAAGCCATTGGCTGGTTTGTGTTAATCTGTTTTCTCTTTGATTTGTTTGTTTTGCCTTAAAAAAAATAGCCAAAGGAGGAGATTGTTATTGCATGGTTGGCTAATTTATTAAAGGCAAATTTTGAACAACATGTTGGACAACATGTCAAAGGCATTGGCAATAACATTGGGATCGTCGATCAGCAGATTCAACAAAATATTCTTTCTATATATGAAAAATTGTTTGCAGATTCGTGGAGCATTATTCTCATACATATCTTCAGTGTTTATTCTCTTGAAAATAATGTTTATTCTCTCCAAAAATATATTTAAAAAGCTAGCGGTATATATATTGTATCACTATTCTTTTTAGGGTTAGTCGCCTCATGAGAAAAGTGTGTATAGATTGATCATTTTGAGCTTAGGGTTTGTCTAAGCCTCAATCTTCATGTATTGTTGTTAAATGTTATTGTTTTCCTTGTTGAGGTTGAGATTTTGGTAGTCACTGTAGATCTTAAAAGAGGTACAAAAAATCGTGTACTTGTTGTTGAGACTTTTGATGTGGTAGCCATTGTAGAACTTGGGGGGAGTTTATTTTAATAGAGTATTTAGGGGAGTCTAATATGGTTAATGTGAGGGGATTTTATTCTTAGGGAGAGCCTAAGCATATTGTATTGATGGGATCTCATACAAAGCTTGAAGAATCATTTTTGTGGAAGTGAAGGGAGCTAAAACTTAGAGGGAACGTTAAAGAGCAAGCTATACAAGAGTCATTGGAGCTGAAGTCTGGCAGATAAATACTTTTGTTGTAACTGCTAAACTCTTTATATAGTGAAAATTCGTTCCACCAGACACACTACCCTTCAAATATATGTGATTTTACATAGAATTGGGTCATCAATTTATATGTCATTATTTTTTTGTTTGCTTTCATAACGTCCCTCTTGTTAGATATATTGTCAGTGAGATCCTGCTTGACATTGTGTCATCTGTCAAATCCATCTACTAAATTTTCAAAGTGAATGAAATGAGCAAAAATAAGAACCAAAGCCACAATGGGAGTAAAAACGAGTACAATATATATATATATATATATATATATATATATATATATATATATATGTAGAGACAAAA
>JBBPDJ010036728.1:0-14480 GCA_037974625.1 Cucumis cinereus | reverse complement strand
CTTGGATCATTCTGGAATTATTGGTATTTTTCTCACTCTTCAATTCTGTGGAAGCTTCTGATTTATTTTCCCTAACACCTGCATTTGTTTATTATCATGAATTTTTTTAAGTATGTGTACTGGCATAAAACTTACCCTAAAATGCTTGTTTTACAGGTTGCTGAATTCTGTAAGTTAATGACTTTGTGCAAAAGACTGCATCTTCTACTGGTTGTCCTCTGATGCTTGCTCCGAGAAGAGAAATCCCAAAAGTCATTTAAAATCACCCGAATTATCCATCAAAAGCCCATCCTCAAATTTCCCAAATCCTTCTGCGATTTCGCTCCTTGCAAAGCTCGTCTACATTGACATGGTTAGCTTCATTTTTTTTTCTATTCTCGATAAAATGAATTAATTCATTTAATTGATTTTTTATGCTACTTACCTTACTTTCTTTCTCGTATTTGAATTACACTGTAGTTCTTTTCTTTCTTTTTGTATTATTTTTTATTTTGTTAAGTTATTTGACTTTCTTTTTTGTATTTAAATTACACTGTAATTCTTTTATTTCTTTTATGATTATTTTTTATTTTGTTAAGCTATTTCAATTACACTAACTACCTTTTTTCTTTTATGATTATTTTTTTTATTCTATTAAGTTAGTTCAAACAAAATTAAACTTTTGTTGCCTGTCTTTTAACATATAATTTTTTTTTATAAATATTTTTTAGATTAACGTTTCTTATAATTCAAAAAATTTAATTTTAGTTTTGATTTTAATTTTAAATTTTATTTGTATTTTGAGAATCAAATCTTTTAGTTTGTTAGGATATCCATCAAAATTGATGTGATTTTAAAAATAAGTATTTTTTGCAATAAATTAATAGTAGGAAAATCTTAATTGTTCGAATTTGAATTTGGATTAATTAAGGGTATTTTGGTTCGTCGTTAATTTAAAATTAATAGTATTTAATTCATTTTACCACTTTTATAATTTTAATTTTTTTTGCTATTTGTCAAAAGTAAACCTTAAATTTTGATAATTATCTAGTCGACCCTTTGTATTATGGAGAATTTTGGCAAAAATATGAAATTAAGTAAAAGCTACCTAAATAGGTCAAATTTAATTTATGATTATAGTACATTATTAATTAAGTAAGAAAATTGAAAAAAAAAAACATATTATTATTATATATTATAAGATGAGAAATTCAGATGTATGGCAAAAAAGAAGAGGGTGGTTAGAAAAATGGCAAAAACAATTAATAAGAAAAATGGAAAAATTCGATATAACTTATTTTTTGATTGACTATATTATTATATACATTGTAGTTCCGAATATAAATAAAAAAAACCTCTAAGAATATGGTAATTATTGAAATAATAATTACACTTTCTATTTAATTCTATATATAATTCATTAAAATCCGACATATTTAGATTATTATTTCAACTTTTTACTATTTAAATATTGAGAAGGAAAGCACGTACGGGAATAAACAAATCAAATCCCTAAAACTATGGAATTTGATTAGATAAAAGAATCAAATCATTAAAGATATTTCTTTATATACTTACGGTTAAAGGTATTTCCTTATTTGCTGTTATAATTATATATTCTAAAGATAGAATAACTTCAAATTATTTTAAATAAAACTTATCTATTTATTATTCGAAATTTTAAAGATATTTGCTTATAAAACAATCAAATCGCTAAAGATATTTCCTTAAATGCATACGGTTAAAGGTATTTCCTTATTTGCGGTTATAATTATATATTCAAAGATAGAATAACTTCAAATTATTTTAAATTTAACTTATCTATTTATTATTTGTAATTTAAAAGATATTTCCTTATTTACAGTTTTGATTTTTCTGTTTATTTAATTATTAAATGTTAAGGTTAAATTATACTATTACAATATATCAATAACGTTACTTCAACAAATTAACAAAGTCAAAACTGGAATTAGAGAGAATATGGCTTTACAGAGAGTAAAAATTGTGTTTAATGGTAATTGGATAGAGTCATCGAAGTATCATACCTATTTCTTCTTCTTTTGAACAATTGGTCGATTGTATTCAACGTAAATTGTTTCCATCTTTGAGTTATTTTGTCACTCTGTTGACAATTTATTGGGATGGATGCAGTAGTGCAGATCTTATACAAATTGTGGAAGACAAAGATGTTTCTTGGCTTACGTTGTTACTATCTTAAATCCCTGATAATGATTTATTAGTTGTTGTTAATTCTTTATCTGCTGGTTCATCTTCAAATACAGTATTTGTTAACAGTAACGTATCAAGGTCTCGAAATTCATCCAAGCATTCAAATTCAGATGGTGGAGTAATTGACTTTGATGCATTTGAATCATCTCATGCAGAGATTTTAATAAATGTAAGATCAATGTTTAGAAGTAAAGATGTATTAAAGAAAGCCATTTATTTGCTTGCAGTCAACAATAGTTTTGAACTCACTACCGTTAGATCAAATAATACATCTTTTGAAATTCGTTGTAAGGATGTGACATGTAATTGGTATTTGCGTGCCTCTGTTTTCAGGAAAAGTAGTGTTTGGATAGTTCGTAAATTTGTTAGCAATCATCAGTGTGCAGTTGACATTGTTAAATATGCCCACAAACAAGCAACATCTTGGATTGTTGCTGAGTGCACCAAATCATTTTTTAAAATGAATGACAAGGCTCCTTGTCGCCCTTCGGAGATTATTAATTATATGAAAATTCACCACGGTGTAAATGTAAGTAATGATAAGGCTTGGAGAGGTTGGGAGATTGCTTTGAATTATATTAGGGGCACACCGGAGGCTTCGTATGCAATGTTGTCGTCATTTTTCTCTGTACTAATTCGCAACAATCTAGGTACGTACTTCATCAAATACAGTGTAATTCACAAATTCAATTTTAAGATAATACATCCCCTATATAGAATATGTTTCTAATAAATATAATTATTGTCAGGAACATATACATCTGAAGAATCAGATGATGATGGAAGATTTAAGAACTATTTTATACCTTTTGCTGCTTCATTAGATGCATGGAAATATTGTTTACTAATAATGTATGTCAATGGTGCCACCTTGAAGAATAAATACTTGGGTACATTAATGTCTGCTTGTATTCTCGATGGTAATTCTTAAATTGTTCCTCTTGTATTTACTGTTGTTGATTCAGAGAATGATCAGTCATGGACTTGGTTTTTTTGGAATTTGAAAGATGTATTTGGGAAACACAATGATCTAGTAATTGTTAGTGATGCACATAAAAGTATAGAGAATGGTTTTAATGCGGTGTATGAATCAGTTGAACATGGGTTATGTGCATTCCACCTGTTCAAGAATCATAAGAAAAATCACAAGTCTATTCCAATGGAGGACACTTTCCACAAGTGTGCAAGAACATATACACCTTTGGAGTACGAGTACTACATGAGACAACTTGATGAACTTTCTCCATCTATTAGGCATGAATTAGAAGAGGTAGGAAGATGTCGGTGGGCTAGGGCGTTCTTTAGGGAAAAAAGGTACTCATTAATGACTACAAATATATCTGAAAGTATGAATAACACCTTGAAAGAAGCACGTGAATTACCTATCATTAGCTTCCTTGAAACTATTTGTTCTTTGGTTCAAATATTGTTTTATGAACGACGTACTAAATGGAGTTTCCATCGAACAAAACTCTCTATATATGCAGAGGATGTTATTCGAGTACCATTAAGGGATAGTCGAGCAATGAATGTAAGAGTTAAGGCTTGCAATATTATAAGTTTACCATTATATTAGAAATTTTTTTGTGATCTTACATTGTTAAATAATTTTGCAGATATATCCTATTAACCAACATGAGTTTGAGATTTATCACCGTAAGGAGCAGTTTGTTGTAAATATTTTGGATCGAACATGCTCAAGTCGCTAATGGGATCTTGATATGATACCTTGTTCCCATGCATGCATAGCATTATCTGTAACGCCCCGGATTTTCAACCTTAACCCAAGGTCGTTACTTAAGTAAAACTCATTAAAACCATTTTAAAGACGAAGGCAAATCAAAATAAATACTTTAATTTAATTCAAAAGAAATAATAAAAGGTTTCAAACGTTTAATCAGTCATAATGGAAAGATAAGAAAAGAACCTAGACGGGATCCCTAAAATAGTTTTCTAACCAAAATCGTTAATAATAAAAGAAAACCAACAACAGTATAACCGTAAAGAAAACAAATGCCCAAAAACCGTAAGCGGAAGCAAAACAGGTCTCCTGGTCCCTCTTGATATGGTCACTGAATTCACTTGCCCCTCGCCGGTCCATTCTTACCCTTGCCTGAAATAAAACATAGAAAGGAATGAGTATAAAATATACCCAGTAAGGAACCCACTACTAATTCCCTTTAATAACCCGTACATACGACACACAGTCAAATGGTCTAGTAGGAACGATCATGTTGGAGCAATACGTCACACAGGCTTGCTAACCGACCCTGCCAGGACAAAACGCCACACAGGCTTGCCGCACCGTTCCTATCACCAAGTACAAGTCATTAGGTAAAGTTAACAGACACCACATCCAACAATCAATACAATAAACATAGTGATCACAACAATTAAACCTCAAACATCAGATAACACTATACAACTCAAAAACAGGCCATACATAATCCAATCATCAAATAAACAAGGACCCGAAGTTTAAACCATTAGTACGGACTAGAATAACCATCTTCCATCCTTATTCGCCAAAGGCATGGGTTCAGTAGAAGTATTCCTTACCTCAAACTTAAGAGTTTCCCTTACTCGAACTAGCCTTCAATCGACCCTAAACAAACGAACATCGATTAACAAACCTTTTCCAAAAGAAAAAAATAATTCTAATCCTTCATAAACCAAACCTAAACTCACCAACAACCAGCAAAGGCAGCGGAGATAGAAAGTGCCAGAACACAGCTCAGCGTCGCGGGTTGCAGACGGGCGGCGCAAACGGCTTTGTTCAGGTGGAGCTGCTCGGGCTGACTCGATGCGAGGAGGCGGCTAACTCGCGGACGACTGAGCGCGCGTTGGCATTGGAGTCCCTTGGCTTGGCGCGACTTGCGGCGCACGACGTCTGCTGCGAAGCTCGCCGAGGCAAACAGAGTTGGGCATCAGCTGGTTGGAGATGCGCGAGACTGAGGCGGCTGGACGCAGCGCTGATGCAAGATCCAGACAGCGTCGTTGGATGCACGGCTTGGAGCGGCTGGGCTTGGGCATTCGGCTGGTGTTGCGGCTCGGGCTGAAGGAGTTTGGCGTGGGGCGTGGCTGGGTGCTGCGGCTGGCGGAGACGGCTGCGTGAAGGAACAGCGGCGACGGCGAGGGAGGAGAGGGTGGTGGCTAGGGTTTGATGAAGAAGAAGGTTGGAGAGGTTGCCCTATTCCCAATGCATTAAATAAAATAAAGATAATAATATAACCAATATTATTATAACCTCTATTATTTTATTCTTTCCAAGATTAACCCAAAAATACAATTTTACCAAAAATAATAAGATAAATAGTAATATAAAATTACAATTTACCTTAAAAAGTTTGGGATGTTACATTATCTAATAGGAATCTTGATTTGCATAGGTACACTGAAGGAAACACGTCCGATTGGTAATGTAGATCAGATTAGAGATATGCATCCAGTTGGAGAGGATGGTCTCCTTCCACCTCAGGTTAAACGTCAAGTTGGAAGACCTAAAAAAAAGAGGATTCCTTCTTGCTTAGAGAAGAAAAACACGGTTCGTTGTAGTAGGTGTGGTGGTAGAGGTCACAATTGTAGGGCTTGTAAAAAACCTCTTCGACGTTAAGTTTTTCAAATGTAAAGAGGCTAGATTTAAATATTATTTAAGGTCGACATCAGTTAGTTATTGTTCGTAGTTTAGTTTAGGATTATTGCGTAGTTTAGGATTATTGTCCGTAGTTTAGAATTATTTAAGGTCTATATCAGTTAGTTATTGTTCGTAGGTACTATTGATGTACTACAATTCGGTGGTTTTTCAGTATTGGTACTTTAGGTAGGTCCATCATGAAATACACAGTATTTCAATAATTCAATTATTGATAATAAACAATCTGGTAGCAACTCATATATTTTGAAAATTCGAATGTCATGAACAATTTATTATTGATAATAAACAATCTAGTTGATATTAATTAAAAGTTAGAACTAACATGTTGGAAACATATTAATTAAAATACACTGTAATTAAATATATAAATCAATAGAAGAAATAAGTATGAGCATAATTGTTAGGTAATGTACACTGTATTATATTGTGAGTACATAAAGGCAATAGTAAGACATACTCATGATTATTATTAAATTTTCTTCAAATGGATCTTAAAAGTAACACACTATATAATTTGTTGGCATCAATTTGAGTTTGTGCAATCAATTCCAAATACATTTCGATTTTTTCTGTCTAACATCCATCAACACTATGTATTATCATTAATTTTAAAACAAGTTAAAAGAAATGTAGTACAAATAAACGGTAGATAAAAATATATGGATAAGAAATATTGCATTCAAAAAGCAGATAACATGTTTTTAGTTAATAAAAAGATCATACAAACAGAGTTAAATAGAAAACCTTGGTCAATAACAAAACAGTAGTTTCACTAACAATGAAATTCCTAAAAACTAAGAATTATAAGTTCACAGTTTTGTATTTTGAAGAGCTCTGCAGTTGTGTCATGCTTGGCTTAAATGCAGGTTGAATGATGGCATGTGTGGTGGAGTATTTTCATCTTTTTGGAGTTTAGGTGACATCTTGCCTTTTGCGGCCTGTAACCACATTCCATCTGTTGAACTTTCAACCACTGTAGCTTTCTCCACTCTTGATTTTGTCACCTTTTGCTGCTGTTTGCCTTCATGTTTGTTTTCAACTATCTTCAAGAGTTCTTCCTTGCTAGTGTTAAGCTACAGATATGCATGCATGTTAAATGTAATTTAGTGCATTTATACTAATTTTAAACAAATGAATTTAACACTAGTTAACCTTACATGTTTTAGGATTACCCTAGTGGCTGGGTTCATATTATCGATGTTTGACAATCTGTCTTCTTTCACCATTCTATCCACCTGTAAGTCATAACAAAGAAAAAAGAGTTCGAGTAATGCATTCAATTCATGATCTTCTATCATATTTAATTCAATAATAATATATTTTTAGTTGTTTTCTTTTGCTTGCTTGTTGGCGGTATAGATGATTTAACTCTTCTAAGTATATCAGTCGTCGAATTTAAACAGTCATTATTATGTAAGAAACAATAAAAGTTTTCTATTTGAACAGTCATTATTTCATCAACTAGATAATATTTATAAATATTTTATGGGATCAATGTTTACCCTTTTATCCGATGCCTTTATTTTCGACCTTTCAAGCTCTGCATATATTTCTTGTTCATCAATTGAGTAGATGTCTCAATTTATTTCTTCGTCTGCATCTTGTTGGACCTATTATGGGATTATTCAACATTTAGACTAGATAATTTAAAGTTTTGAAACAAAATTAAATAAAACTGATAATGAAGTACCGTGTATTTTGATTCTTTGTATTGTCCAGTGGACAATTCTGGATCTTTGTTGGGTAAATTTGTTGACTGATGTTCTTGTTGTTGGCTGACATATTTTGTACTAGGATTTCTCATTCCATCGTCATCATGATCTTCGTTTCTTTTGCTGGACATTTTGTTTACGTCTAAATCCAAATCTATATTTTTTTTTTCTTTTCTCCTCCTGATCTTTTTCTATCTTGTCCAGTTTCTCCTCAAATTCTTTTGGTACCTGGTTAAAATAAGGAGTCAATGGTTGTCTGTTATAAAATATAAAATACACTATAATATAATTTCACTTACCATGAAGACATTGCTAGTGGATGGTTTGTCTCTTCCAGTATTCTGATTTCCAATAATGCCAACTAGTTGTTGAACTATTTTCTGCAGATCCATTAATTTTTGGTTCATTGTTTCCTGAGCGAAACGAACATTTCATTCATTTTCAGACTCAGCATTTCTTCGCATTTTTCAATTCTTGTTATAATATGTTTGATTGCTTCTGAGTCCATTCCAGATGACTGTCCTTTATTGACAGATAGATTTGCAACGCTCTCTCTTGGTCTACTTCTTTTCAATTTTTCTTCAATCTCTTTTACAATCTTATTTTCTTCTTCAACAAAGGGAGCATAGTAAGGCATCTTCAATTTTTCTTCCGTCGCTATCAACGAGCATATTTCAAGCTGAACTGAAATATAATTCACACTTTATTTTACAATTCACGTGGGTGAAAACAGAAGTATTTAAGAAAAATAAATTAAGACAAATACACATACCGTGGGTGAATAAAAAACCTTCTGTTTATGGTCTTTCCATTTTGGCTGTGTGTCTGCAGTCTAGTTAACTATCCTTTGTACTTTGTTGAAATCCGTCGTGCAAAAAAGTTTGGTGGATTGGTCAATGTTGGAATTACTTCGTATGCCCAGGCCAAGATTGGGAAGATAAATCCTTCCGTTGCAATTCCAGTTTGACCTTTGCTGGTCACAGCTCTATTCATAAAGCCTATTAGTAGACCAAAGGCTACCCTCCCCCACATGTAGCTATCAAAGAATTCCCCATCATCCACCATTAGGATATGTTTCCATTCAATCTGTAGATTTTCTTGTTTTAGTATTAGGAAGCTTTCTAAGAAATATAACTTCGCCATTTTCAGACGATCACTGTCAGTTCCAGCTTTACTTACATTGAACATTTCATTTAAATATTGTCTTGTGACCGATTTCAAATTTTCAAAATACATATTTTTCAGATGACCTTCTCCGTTAAGGTTATCTTTCTTTATTTTTGGGATCTCATGACAGTTAAGCCTAGTTATTAAAGTCACTTCTCTCAATCCAAATTTCAACACCCTTCCTCCTATTAAGAAATTCAACTGGTTCTCAGATTTGGGTTTGCACATTATCTGAATTAGGTGCAGTAGGAGTTGAGATGATTGGTTTGTAATGGAGAAGACTAAAAAATGGCATAAAATCTCATCTCTAAACCTAGCAGTCAATGCTTCCCCTAGGTTTTCCTTAACTTTATCTATCACAATGCTCTTTGTCTGCAGATTAATTTTTAGGGGTTCATTCCTCTTCCCTGAACACTTTAGATAAACAGATTCCTAAAAAAAATTCAAAATATTTTAATGATGACCTTTTCACTTATAAATTCTGATTAACAACAGACAGCAAAATAAATAGCCTTCTTAAACTTCTAAACAACAAGGCCAATAATGTGGATTTTAAATACTGCACTATGAAATGCAGTCATTAAACCAAAATGCATTAATCATCAATTGAAACTAACCACATGATACTTCCAGATAGTATAAAATATATGCACAATTTGAGTCAGTAAAAATCATTTACTCAATGTAAACATATAATAATCCTATAATATCCAGGAACTCAATATCAACGGTAATTTTTATACACAGCAAATGCACTAATTGAAAGCCCATTCAGCCTTTATTTTTAAAAAACAGAAAACACATTGATAATGATAAACTACAGTGTATTTAAAGAATAAATTATTTCAATAGTACCTCTGTCTTCTCATCCGTCATAGGGGCCTTGCCCTTTCTTCTTAACGTTTTAGCGTTGCTGTCCATTTGTAAGTCTCTTTTTAGCTACAAAACCATTATATCAAACATTAAAATAAGAAATATGGAATATTATGTTATTAGTTTTAAAATATTTTTAAAAAAATGAAAGATGTACATTTTTTTCCTTCTTTTTTGCTTTTTGTTTTTTACTATTCTACGACGAGTCTTCATCTATCTCTGTACTATTCTCTTGATTGTGTGATGTATTATCTTCAGGTTGTTCTACTGCTTCTTCTTGTAGTTTTTCTTCATATGGTGTATCATTTTCTGAACGTGAAGAATCCTATGATTTGACATTGAAAGTTGGTAAATAGTCGTAGGAAAACAATCAAATACAAGGTAATTCAAGGGAGAGAGAATATCTCATATTCATACGGTAAAAAATAGTAAACACACATTCAAATACAATGTAATTTAAACGTATTTTATACCTTGTACTGTTTATTGGATGTTTCCTCTTCTATATCTGGTAGGTTTTGCTCTCGGAGCTTATAGCTCTTCATTCTTTTTTTGAAAGCCTGTATATCCTCAATAAGATATCTATTATATAATATTGTGTAAACAATGTGGAAACAGAGTATGGATACCAGGCTTTTTATTCTTGACTTTTTCTGAACTGTTGGGTCTGTTGGTTGTTGTTCCTCTTGCTTTCTTTTCATTTTTTTTTTGGTACTTCGTTTACTTGTTTGTCCTCCAGCCATTCCGTACTCTGTCTCCTTTTATGTATACACTTAAAATTATCATTGTTATAAACATGCATATGTTAATATAACTCCTTCGGTTATATTTATGTTGTGACATACCTCGTCGTCGATAGTCAAGTCTATTTGTTCTTTTGATGAATTTCTTCTTGCACCAAAATTTCCAGCAGACTTTAGTCTTTCACTTTACCTAACTTCCTTTATATTCTTATCCATGACCTTAATTCTAATTTAAATTAATATCACAAAATAACAGAAAAAAATCTACACAATATATGTTTGTTAAACTACTTCCTAGATTCTAGCAAACATTAGATTTGTTTTTTAGGAAGATAGATGATTTGATTTTAAATTTAAAAAATATATTCTATTTCTTCTTTTATAAATTACGATTGTTTAATCACATAAAACAATATACAACTACAGTCCATCTTCTTCATAAAGTAGCATGCACACTGTTTTTCAGAAAGGGAAAATTGATGGAAGCGTTCGTTTTAGTACCGTTCTGGTTGTTTTTGGTTGAAAGATATTTGTCTGCTCTGTTGTAGAGTTTTTAAAAGTCCGTTTTTGGAAGGAGCTGCGTGGTGTTGAACAAGCTACGTCTGCTTCGTAGTTGTTTAGCTTTCGATCAAATAGCAGAAGCAGAAGCCTATTGAAGAAAATCGTATGAAGTGTTTTTGGTTTTTCGGTTCAAGCTGCGATGCGAAACCAGACGATGAAGGGGGATTTTTTTTTAGGTGTAAGTTTCAAGACAAGAGAATGGAAACTGGAAGATGAAGAGAATGAATTTGAATAGTCCAAATTAATAATGGTTTCTGTTGTAGTTTTAGGGGTTTGTTACTTGGGCAGAGTGATATTACTTTGGCTGTAGGTTTGGGGAGTGTGAAACAATGATTAGGTATTTTAAATTTGGGTGGGATTGTATATTTTGTAGGTTGTTATAATTTAAAGTAGGGGTAGTTTTGTACATTTAAATTATGCAATTTATTTACCATCCACGTTTTTGCCATTTTTATAAAAAAAAATGTTTTTGCCATCTATCCAAATGAAACTTAAAAAACTGCTATATATCTGGTCAGCCCTTATAAGATCCACAAGTATAAGTTTAGGCCCAAAGAAGGATTTAAAAAATTAGGCCCATGAGATTGTGTAAAAGCCCATAAGTAATTGCCTAAATTATTTTGTTATTACTATTCTTTAATGGAAAATTCGAAAGAATGATAAATTTTAAGGGAGGCGATTAGAAAAATAGCAAGATTTTTTAGGAATAAGAAAAATTGCAAATTCGGTGACAATTACGTGTATGGTTTTTTTATATTCCAAATTTACCCTCAGATCAAATAATCAACTTAAAATATTGTATTTAAAAATTGAGATTTAATTAGTAAATCTAGTTTATTCCATGCATCTTTACAAATATATCTTTTCATTAAACAATTCAATATTATAAAATATATATATATATATATATATATATATCATTATTATTATTCTTGATATAAGGTAATTAGGGTTAACTTGGAATGCGTGAAAATTAAATAAAAAGATAAAAAACAATTTCCTAAATCTTCTTCTTCCTCTTCACCGTCTATAGCCCCCTCCCCTCCCCTCCCCCTTCGTTTTCTTCTTCGCACGTCGGCAAGTTGAGTTCCACCACGCCGGTCTCTCTCACTTAGCCGTCGACAACGATTCACGTGCTTCATGTCAATCAAACGCATCGATTTGTAGGCTTCCTCGATAATTTTTCACCGATGAGCTTTTTTTCTCCAAAGATGTAGACAACAATGAAATTAACAACGTCAAACAAGCAACTCGGGATGAAGAACGAGGACGGCGTAACAACCATTTTGATTATGAAGGAAACTGTGTTGGGAGATTGAGAAAAAAGACAATATGTAATGAAGAAGACAATGAGAAAGTGAAAAAGATTGAGATCGTAGAGAAAGAGTTGACTTTTGTTTGTACCAATATTTTAAGGCAAAAAGCTTTTGTGCATTGATGACATCCATTTTTTTAGGGTTGGGGTTTAGGGCAATCTTTTAACTTTGGGAAGTTTCGAAGGGAAATTTTTTAAGGAAGTCTTGAAATGTAACATCCCAAATTTTTAAGGTAATTCTTGATTTTATTGTTTATCAATTATCTTGTTAATTGTTGGTTAAATGAGATGTGATTGTGTTGGTTAATTTTATTTGGGATGTTTGTATGTTAATTTCGTTTAATTTTTGGATTATTATTGTTTGTGGTTTTATTTATTTGTGAGGGGAGAGAGAGAATTGGGTTTAATGAAAGAAAGAGAAAATAAGTTTTAAATGAGGAGAGAGGAAAGTAAGTTTTAATGAGGAGATAGGAAAGTGATTATTAATGAACAAAGAGAAATGTGTGGTGGTTGGAAAAGAAAAGAAAAAAATAAATAATAATGATAATAGTATTATTATTATTATTATTATTATTATTATTATTTAAAGGTGTCTCCGGCCGCGTGCGTTTCATCTTCCTCATATCTAACCCTAATCGCCGCTCCTCCCCCTTGACGCCAAACCTTCGGCCATCGCGCAACCCATGTTAGCCGCACTGCCCCTCGTCGCTCAACCACGTCGAGCAGCCAACGTCAAGCGCCACGCGCCAAGTCGACGAGCACCTAAGTCGCAAGTCGCGAAGCTTTTGCTACGCCGCTAGTCTGCCGCCGTGCGTTGCCCTAGCCACCGGTCGTTGTCAGCTTCAGTTTGTCGCCGAACGTTGCCGCTACAGCTGGTTGTGGGTGTGTTTGGTAAAGTTTTAGGAGAATTTAATTTGGGTTTTAGGATACCTAATAAATATTTATTTGAAGAATTTCTTTGGATTAAACTTGGTGTTTCTTTTATTGATTGAACGATCAAATTGAAGAAGAAATTTGGAGTGTTTGTAGTGCATTTGAGTCGTAGAATTTTCTCTACGAATCGACTTGGTTTTCGTCGACCCGTTGGTAAGTTTGGTAAGGAACCAAATTGAAAGTTTGTGGTTATTTAATTAATAATTGTATTGGAGAAATTGTTAATTAAATTATTATGTGTAGGTTGAATTCGAAACTTTTGTTGACTTAATTTGTTGGAGTTTTCCCAAAAATTAATTGGAGTTTCCGTCTTGATTGGTGAGTTTGGAAGCGGTTATTGAAGGGTTAGAATTAATTAATTATTCTTTATAGGGAGAAATTATTAATTAAAAGTTTTGTGTGTTTAGGGACAGTTGAAGGCTACTTCAAGCTAAGGGAATTTTGTAATTTGAGGTAAGGGATACTTCTACTGAATCCACGCTTTAGGCGGATAAGGTGTGAAAGGTGGTTTGGATTGCATGTATTGTGGCATTAACTTCGAGTTCTTGTATAGCTATTTTTGTGGATTATGCATGTTCTGTCGTTCTACGGATTATGTTAATGGTTACATGAGGAATAAACTGTTGTTGTGATTGCTATGATTATTGATTTGGTTTTGTTGGATATGGTGTCTGTTAACTTTATCTAATAACTTTGTGTACTTTGTTGTGGGATGGGTTGACAAGCTTGTGTGGCGTTGTAACATCCCAAATTTTTTTAAGGTAAATTGTAATTTTATATTATTATTTATCTTATTATTTTTTGGTAAAGTCGTATTTTTTGGTTGTTTATATTTTTGGGTTATTTTAGGAAAGAATAAAATAATAGTGGTGATAATAATATTGGTTACATTATTATTATTATTTTATTTAAACACATTGGGATTAGGGCAACCCCATCTCCTCCAATCCTCTTCAAGAAACCCTAGTTGTCGCACCCTTTCTCTTCCCTCCATCTTCGTCGCACCGTTCGACGCCGAGCAGCCACGGAAGCCACGCCGAACGCCTCACTAAAGCCACGCTGGGGATTCGTCGCCAAAGCCGCGCCACTCCAGTCGTCGCAAAGCCGTGCTGCTACCCGCGTGGAGAAGCCCAGACGATGTCGCGCCGCTCGTTGCCGTGAGCCGCTCCGCTTCCCTCCATCAAACCGAGCCGCGTCTTCGCCACGTCAACGTCGTGCATCCGTCTACGCTAAGCTGCGCCGCTCTTCTCCGTTAACCGCACACCACGCCAAACGTCCCATCGAGCCAACGCCCTGCTTCGCCCAGACTTCCA
>JBBPDJ010036727.1:0-14507 GCA_037974625.1 Cucumis cinereus | reverse complement strand
ATGTCAGATGAAACCATATCTATATGTTATCCTAGAGTTGAAGATAACCTAGATTCACAAACGTTTAATAGAGAAGAAGTTGAACCTTCGATTATTGGAGATCAAGAAAATATTCATGCACAAAATAATGAAGAAGGTTCAACTGAAAAAGCATTGGTTGATGAATAAGAGTTTGATTCGGATGATTGTAGCGATGAGTCAATGAGTACACATTCAAACACATCGTTATGTGATGAAGGTTGTGAAAGTGACTTGTAGAAAATTTTGTAAGGTTACTGTTGGCTATTTGGCCCTTAATCTCAAACTAATTAATTTTAATTTATTAATTAATAAATATTTTGATGATAACAAATCTAATTTTATTTATTAACAATTCTAGTGTTTTAGTGAGTCTATTGTGTAGAGCTCAAAATTATGAATCCAACGCAATTTGAATTGCACAAATCGGAGTTCAAACGAAGAAGTATAGCCGAAACAATCTTAAAGGAAAAATACCCACGACAATCACGTGGCGGCCAAATCATCAAATTGGATTCAATTAGCGAGTGTCATGTGGAACTTATGGAGGAAAAACATATGGTTGATAATTTGTATTGGTTTTAAAAAGAAAATGAATTGAAAAGGAAAATGAATTTAATATTATTTTTGTGTCTAACGGCTAGTTATTTTTTAAAATGGTGATTTATTTTTGTTGGTTTTTAAAAGAAATGATTTTATAAATATATATATTTTTATATTATTATTTTTTATGTGTCTAACGGCTAGTTTGATTTAAATCTCCACCATTTGATTTTCTTTTATAAAATCCAATGAACCAAATTGATTTGGGATTTCAACATCTCTTTTCTCTATTTAAAGACACTTTCTTCTCCAAATTAACATACACACATTTCAAACATCTTTCATAACTCACAAACTTTCATTTGTGTTCTCTCCAAGCTTCATTATTTGTTCTTTTCATCTTATTCTTGAGAGAAAAATTTTGTATTGTGTGGAATCAAGTGTTGAGTGCTTTAAATTTGTAAATCTACTCTTTCAGAGAGTTTTCCTTGTCTTGTTCTTCATTTTAAAATTCATTACTAAAAGAGTTGCTCTTATTTCTTAAAAAGAGTCGTTTGTGGCGGTTTGATCGTGATCTGAGGAAACGATTGAGTTTTCTCTTGAACTCGTAAAAAGAGTGGTGTAGCGGTTGTCTCTAATTCGTGGAAAGAGTCGGTTCCAAGTGACATACCCAAAAGGAGCTTGAAAAGTGGATGTAGGCCGGTTGTGCCGAACCACTATAAATTACTGGTGTTAATTTATCTATCCCTCTTCTATTTAGTTTTGCAATTAATTTGTCAATATAGTTTATTGCATAAAATTAATTGCTAAAATTTGTGCATGAATTTGTGTATGTCACTTTATAAGTCATTTTGATATGAATGCATTTGTGTGAATTTCTTGTTTAAATCACTTATTAGCAAAAAGCTATTAATTTGTTTAATTGGGATCACTTAGTTAAAAAGTTTCATTAATTTGTAAAAACCCTCTTCACCCCCCCCCCCCCTTCTAGGGTTGCCATAGCGATCCTACTGTTACATATAGCTAACTATAGTCATATTTATGCATACATTTGAATTGTACATATTTTGTTTCTTTACGTTATGTTTATAGTTATATTTATACTTCAAAACCTTTGTAGGATATCGTCAAGAAATTTTGGACCGAGAAATCGTAGTAGATCATCTTCAAACACTAACCAAACAAGCAATGGTAATGAAGATTGTACTGTCGAGCAAGAGGTGGCATCGATAAACTCAAATGTTCAGGGTATGCATTCTTTATAATGTTTAAATAATATAGTTTCTAATAACATTTGAGTTATTAGTACTAATATTTCTCATGCAGGTTCTGGTACGAAAACATGAGGTCAAGGAGCGACTAGAGGAGTTGGCCTTGAAAAAAGTGAACTTGAATATAGAAAACCGATTTGTAACAACTTCTCGAAGTTGAACTCTCAAATAGGAAAAGAGGTAGGTGCAATAGTACCGCTTGAATGCGAACATTGGTCAGATGTATCCAAAGAGGTGAAAAGAAAGATAGTAGATAGACTTTTGGTAGGCTATTTAAGTTTAGTTTTGAACAATTAAAATATCAGAAATAGACCTACTAGACACTAACTTGTTTTATTTTTATGTTAGAATTACTTCATTTTAGACTTGGATGAACCCTTGGTACAAGATTACCTTGATCACGAAATGAGTGTGCTATTTCCTGATGTTCACTACACAAAACCTACAAAAAGTACGATTCTTCAGTTGAAGCACGTAAACATCGAGACAAATGAGTGGCACGAGATTCAGATTGGAATAGTCTATGTGATCGATGGGAACGAGATAACTTTAAGAATAGGTCTAAAGCAAATACTAATGCACGATCTAAACTTTCATTTACTCACAGAGGTGGTACTGCAACATTTTTACGACATAAGCAAAAAAAGGTATGTCACTCATTTTCTTAGTATCGTACTAAATACTTTCAATCTTATAACTTTCATTGTACCATGTAGAAAGACGAGGGTACGGAAGTAAATGAGATTGAATTATTCCAGTTGACACATTACAATGAAAAGAAAGGGTCGGTGAATGAGGCGAAAACAAAATATGTAAGTAAAATTGTATGTTTACTATTGTTATTTTTGTTAGTTTACAACATATTAATACTATAGCATAGTTATGGTATATATAGGATGAAATGATGTCATTAAAAACGATTGCATCACAAGAAGGAAGTGAATCTCTTGATGAAAGAGAAATATGTGAACGAGTGTTGGGTAAGAGGTCAGGACATGTGAAAGGGCAAGGTTGGGGTCCAAGACCCAAGAATGCTAGGAATAAAGTAAGTCAAGAAAGCACAAAAGAAACAAAAGCACAAATTGCACATTTTCAAAGTGTAGTTGAATCGCAACAAGCTACAATCGAAGCGATTTTAAGAAGGTTGACATGTCAAGAAGTTACATCTAACATTGAACGGAGTTCAGAACAATCTAATGACAGCGAACAAGTACTTATAACTCAAGTGGGTGTATGATCTATGTGAAATTGCTATGATAATCCTGCAGTTATGGTAGTCATAGATTAGTCTTAATCAATTATTGTTAAGTGTTGTTTGGCATTTCAAGTGTATGATCTTTGTGAAATTGCTATGACTATCCTGCAGTTATAGTAGTCATAGATTAGTTTTAATCAATTATTGTTAAGTGTTGTTTGGCATTGTTAAGTGTTGTTAAGTTAAGCTTTGATCAATTAGTCTTGTTATTGTTTGGTAGTGTTGCTAAGGTAGTTTTCTGTTATGTCTTATTGTTTGTCGGGCTTGCCATTCCCAACATATTTGTTCTCATGGTCACAAACTTGGAATGTAGTTAAAGAAAGGGACCCATTATTAAAACTTTAACAATCTGCCTCTCATAAATTACTATTGTTACCACGCAAACTTTAACAAACTTTAACAATTTCCTTTTTGGCCTATTGGAATTTAAAACTTTGCAGCACTTCATTCTAGTAAATTAGTCTTGGTATTTCCCCACTAAGACTATTCTGTGCCAAATCTGTAGAACCAATGGTGTAATTAGTGTCACTTAGTTAAGCACAAGTTCTACAAATGTATTTGAACTTACAGCATTTCCAGTTGCTTCAACTTCAAAATGGAAAATGGTATGTCTCCATAAATCTCGTTAAACGATAAATCCCTACAAACAATGGACAGAACAAAGCTTATTCTATTCTAAGAGCTTGTTTAGACATGTTTTAGATTGATTTTAACAGTAATAGATTTAGTATAGAGTTAGTTACCACTCATACAATGGACATAACAGAGCTTAGCTGCTCCCCTGTTCCAACAGCTACAGCTGTTGCCAAAAATTGATTATTTAAAAGGAGTGAGTTAAGAATTGGATGGTATTAAACATGTGGCTATAATTTAACAAACGAACAGTCTAAGTGCAGCAGCTGGTGATGTGGATTCTAAGTTTTGTCATACGAAAATGAACAATGTCAAGTTATAACATGTAAACAAAATTTGATCTAAGGTGTAGGTGTCTATCTTCCAAGTTAAGTTGATCTAAGTTTTGTATATCTTCACCTTAGAACAAGCATGTAATTAAGAAAAGCTTCAATGTCCTAAAGACAAAAATTATCAGAGTGAATCAATTTCTCAACATCCAAAGAAGGGTCAAAAGCAATTAGGGAGGTGCAGACCATGTAAACATTGTTCAGTTTTGGGGAACATTCTTCTTTTTCTCATCCTCACAACCAAGTGTTTCTGTATGACGAGTTATCACGCAAAGACGCGTCGTGGGATTTGTATTCCATTACATACCCATGAATGCTTGTTGCTTGTTGCTATAGTAATGAATGCTTGTTGCTTGTTGTTTATAAAGAGAATTCCATGAAGAATTTAACCATTACATTTGGCCCGTTGCTTGGTGCTACAGTAATGAATGCTTGTTGTTGGTGATGAATGCTTGTTTCGGAAACAATGAATGCTTGTTGTTTGTTGCTATACTAATGAATGCTTGTTCCTTGTTGTTTAGAAAGAGAATTTTGATGAAGAATTTAGCCATTACATTTACTTGTTGCTTGTTGCTATAGTAATGAATGCTTGTTGGTGGTGATGAATGCTTGTTTCTGAAACAATGAAGGCTTGTTGCTTGTTTCGATAGTAATGAATGCTTGTTGCTTGTTGTTTATAAAAAGAATTCCATGAAGAATTTAACCATTACATTTGTTTGATGCTTGTTGCTATAGTAATGAATTCTTGTTGTTGGTGATGAATGCTTGTTTAAAAAACAATGAATGCTTGTTGCTTGTTCCGATAGTAATGAATGCTTGTTGCTTGTTGTTTATAAAGAGAATTCCATGAAGAATTTAACCATTACATTTGCTTGTTGCTTGTTGCTATAGTAATGAATGCTTGTTGGTGATGATGAATGCTTGTTTCAGAAACAATGAATACTTGTTGCTTGTTTTGATAGTAATGAATGTTTGTTGCTTGTTGTTTATAAAGAGAATTCCACGAAGAATTTAACCATTACATTTGCTTTTGCTTGTTGCTATAGTAATGAATGTTTGTTGTTGGTGATGAATGCTTGTTTCAAAAACAATGAATGCTTGTTGCTTGTTCCGATAGTAATGAATGGTTGTTGCTTGTTGTTTATAGAGAGAATTCCATGAAGAATTTAACCATTACATTTGCTTGTTTCTTGTTGCTATAGTAATGAATGCTTGTTGGTTATTGCTTTGTCTATTTTCGAATGCTTGTTTCAGAAACAAGCTATAGTTTCAATCTCTATTTATTTTTTCCTTTCATTTTTAGCTTTCTTACGAGCTTTTAATGTTTGTGGTTGTGGGTGATTTTCTAGTCTGTGATAGAAGTCATTTTGGTTTTTTTGGAGAATGGCTTGATTTTTGCAATCGGGGTGCTTTGTTACTCTTCTGGGTGTCTGTCTATTTGTCTCCCCGAGCTGGGTTTTTGAATTCATGCCACATGCAAGGTGTTTTTAGTGGTTTGACTGCAGATTAGGGTTTGTTAGTATTTTTTCTTTGTTTTTTGTTCGTAGTCGATTGTAGGTTGTAACTCGAACGTAAGTAGTTCTTTCTTAGAGTGAACATAGAGGAAAAACGAAGAACTAGTTTCTAGGGCCTATGAGTGTGTTAATTCTAAGTTCTTTTTTACCAATGTGTCATGAATCTATCGTCTGGGCATCTCTTTATATGACCATCTTTCAAGTTCAATGTGTATTTTCAATTTAGTTTCGCGCACGTTCAAGATGCTTTTGTAATGTAATACATTATCTCCTTTAATTGTGATGTTTTTTGTAGGAACTATAGCTTCATTTCTTGTGATGCTTTATTGTTAGAAGAATACTAGTTTTTATAAGTCAGTATTATTGTTATTTTAAGTACACCTTGCAATACTTTGATAACGCTTCAAATAGCTTCAAATAGTCAGTATTATTATTGTTATCCTTATATGCATTTGATATTTCATTCTTTTTATTTGTCAGATTTGATGCACAACTATTTTTCTATCCTGGATTTTGATGTTGACTTCACGGACAGAATTGGAAAGAGTTTTTTGATTGGTATATCTTATCATTTTGTATGAAAAAATCATGTTGTAGGACTTTTTGTTATAGAAACTACGATTATTATTGTAAGAATTTTAGCTACTCAAACTTTGGTACCTAGATGGTAACTTAGAACTAACTTTGTACCTCACTTGGTGTAACTTGATAATTATAAATTAAGTTCATATTTTTAACAGGTTTATATAGTAAATTTGATATTATTTTTTAACAGGTTTACAATTTTTAACATGTTTACAATTTTTAACAGGTTTATATAGTAAATTTGATATTATTTTTTAATTAATAAAATATTTTTACCGACGTTTTCTATAACGTTAGTAAATCATAGTTTTTCTTTAAAAGAAATTGATGTGACATTTTTAGTGGCGCAATAATATATGTCGCTAAAGTATACATTTAGTGACATATGTACGATGTCCCTATAAATATTAATTAGTGACGTATAATATACCACTAAAAGTTAAGTTTTAGCGACGCTTCTATGTCACTAAATGTAGAGTTTTAGCGACGCGGTAGGTTGCGTCACTAATACTTTTAGCTACACGGATGCAACGACAGTCCTAGCGACGCCGTGGATTGCGTCTCTAATACTTTTATCGACGTTTTTAGAACTTTTAGTGGCGTTTTGAATGCGCTACTAAAAGCTCATTTTCTTGTAGTGAAGCCACTTTTTCATTCATCAAGGATTGTATTTTGAAGAAGATTAGCAATTTTGGTAATGAAATAACCACTTCAACAGAAATTCAATATTATATACGATCGGGGCATGGTGTGAACATCAATTATCAGAAAGCTTGGCGTGCTAGAGAAGCTGCATTGAATTCACTAAGAGGATCTCTTGAAGACTCTTACAAAAGAATTCCTTCATTTGCTTATATGATGGAACATAAGAACCCTGGTCCATTTTGCATATTCTTTATTTTCATTTTGGAATTCCTTCATTATATATATATATATATGTATGTATGTATGTATATGTATATATATGTATATGTAGATGTATATAAATGTATATGTAGATGTATAGGTATATGTATATGTAGATGTATAGGTATATGTATATATATCTATATGTATAGGTATATGTATATATATCTATATGTATAGGTATATGTATATATGTATATGTATATGTATATGTATATGTATATGTATATGTGTATATGTATATGTATATGTATATGTATATGTATATATGTATATGTATATGTATATTTCTATTTTATAGATTCGACTACTAATTACTTTATTGACGAGGATGGTAGATTTGCATATTTTTTCATGTCAATGGCAACATTAATTTCTGGTTGGAAGCATTGTCGTCCTGTGACATCGGTTGATGGAACAAGTTTGAAGAATAAGTACGTTGGGGCGTTGTTAACTGTTGCTGCTCCAGATGCCAATGATCAGATTATTCCATTGGCCTTTTGTGTAGTTGATGGGAAGAATGATGCTTCATGGCAATGGTTTTTTGTTCGTTTGAAGCAAATAATTGGGAATCGCGCTGATGTGATTATTTCAAATCGTTATAAAAGCATAATTAAAGTTGTTGATATAGTACTTCCCAATGCATATCATTGCATGTGCATGGTACATTAATGTAGGAATTTGAAGCTAAAGTTCAAGGATAAGCTAAGTGACAAAGTATTTTATTCACGTGTAAAAACTTTTCAATGTTGTGGAATTCGAATATCACATGAGTCAACTAGAATCAAGTGCAAGAGAGCTGATTTAGAAAATAATGGATTTTCCAAATGGGCTCGTGCCTATTCTATGCGTAGGAGATACAATGTTATGACGACAAACATATTTGAGAGTTTGAATGCTGCTTTGTTAAAGGCTAGAGAGTTGCTTGTGTCATCCATGCTAGAAGCGTTAAGAATGATGTTACAAAAGTGGTTTTATGATATAAGCAATGGGGTTGAATATCAAGTTATAGACTTCCCCGGTTGAGTATCAAATAAGGAATGAAATTGAGAAGGATCGATCAATGCGGGTTGGTACATTAATGTATTTATTTATAACATAAGGGATATACTGTCTAATATTTGATATATTGTTTGTAGGTTTATCCAATAAATCCCACACAATACCAAGTGATTGATGGGTCTAATCAACATGATTTTAATTTACTTGACAAAAGTTGCAGTTGTAGGTTATGAGATTTGCTGAAGATTCCATGCTCCCATGCTTGTGTTGTTCTTACCGTGAAGCAAATAAAGGAATTTGTTTCTCCATACTACTTGAACAAAACTCTTTGTTCGATTTATAGAGACCATATTTTTTCTTTAGGTAATGAATGTGGTTGGCAAATTCTAGATGATGTGAGAAGATTAATCATACTTCCGCTTAATGTTAAGCGTCCTCCTGATAGACCCAAAGAAGACAAGAATCACTTCCAAGATGGAGTTTAAGAAGACTGTAAAATGTAGTCATTGTGGAAGGAAAGGTCATAACAAGAAGACTTGGAAGCTTTTCCTCCCCTAAAATAACTTTTGTCATTGTTGTTTTAGTTTCAAAGCTCATATTTGTGTTTTAAGTTATATTTTGAACTATTATTCAGAGTTTTATGTATCCATTATACCTCTTTTTGTTGTAGTAAATGTAAGAAATATTCTTACACATATATGTCATATATCAATATGAAAGAAGTTTTTATCATATTAATTTCACCTCTCTTCTAAGTTAGTTGGAACTTTGTTTTATTTAGTTGAAACTTTGTAATTACATGTATAGATTATAGGTGTCAAACATCATAATATGCTCATATGACGAAAGTATATCTGAAATATATTATTGTGAACATTCTGTAACTTGTAAGTAATGGTCAAACTTATAACTATGAGAAAATATCAAAGTTCTAATAATATTCTGACATCAATAATATTCTGTAGGATTTAGTGTTTATGTACTAACTAATAATATAATTGTAAGTATATGAAATTATTTTTTTATAATTTGAAATTATTTTTTTATAATTTTGTTGTTGCTGTTGGAATTATAGACAAAATAAACTATTATAAACATTTTCTAACTTGACAAGTATATATTATAATGTACTATGGTAGACAATAACAAAGCTAAATACACTATTATAACAATAGTCTAACTTAGATTACTAAAAAAAAAACATCAGAAATTTAATGATCATAAAAAATTATAAACGTCAAACTATTTACTAAAAGTTTTGTTCTAACATAAAAGAATTCTTCTTTCATGACTACAGTTCTGATATTAGGTTGAATGTTGGAGCATTTATCTCTTTAATCTTAATGGTCTTTCCTTTCTTTTCCTCGGCCGATCCAAATTTGGATGTGAATGGTGATCTCATTACTTTTGAAGGCATGGTCATTCTAAAGTAGTCAAGTAGTTGTGATAATGTTGACATGAAAATATTCGCTAAAAATTACAGCATGCGTATAAGCTATATTGATATCCATCGTCTCCAGTATATTTACAGGATTAAGTTGTTCCTAAAAAAATGTACTAATAAAAAGATGATAACTCTTATATAATCGGAATCATAAACATGATATATAACAAATGTTTTAATTTATACCTGCATTGCTTACTTTTCTATTTTTTCGACTTCGAGCATGAAATTTGTGTTGATGATGTTTTCATCCAGACTTATATATTGCATATGCTATAAATCAAATTTTAGGAGATTAATACATATATAATATATAGGTAAATTTCAATAAAATTTTGTTCTTACGTCACACCTCTTCTAATAAGTAATTATTTTCTTCTACTACATCAACAACTTTGCTGTCTAAAGTCAATCTAAAACAATCTAATTATTGAGATATGTATATTAGATATATACGAGAATATATATAATAACAATATCGTAGTAGAGTTTCGTACCTCTTTTAAAAGTTGATTATTTCTCTCATCTCCATTACCGGTGTCGTTTATTTCATTACTCTCCTCAAGTCCCCCATCTTTGTTATCGTTGTCCACCATATAATGAATTTCACCTTCACCTCTATCAACCACTCCTTTTCCTGCCCCATCAATGTCATCACCATCTTCTTCATATTCTCCTCCTTCATCTTGTGTTTTGTATTTCTTTGTAGTTTCTTCACTTTAGCAAATATCATGCAAGCTTGTTATCTAACAACTCAAACTTTGACATGACCATCTCTTTGAACTCCAAAAATTACTTTGGTATATGTATTACTCCTTCTGTCACAGTTTTACTAATTTCCCCATGATGCCAAGTTCGTATACCTTATTCATTTGCATCACACATCTCGTATATTTCAAACTGTAAAAGGAGTCAAGAAAATAAATTAATCATAACATATTACAGTACATAAAAGATATGAAAGTGAAGTTATTTAGAGTAGACTTACATCGTTTTTTCCTTCCATCCTGGATGCACATCAACAATCTAATTATTCATTTTAAGCACTCCATTAGATAATTTTTGCCAACAGAAAATGCTAGGACCAGAGAGGCTAGGTATGTATTCAAATGCCCACACAATTAAGGCTATTGGAAAACCAGCAACACCTACTTGTATGCACCTGCATTTTTTTAATTGATTTTTTAACTGATTCTATAGTTGTCCTATAAGCTATACGACCCCAAGGATATTGATCACATTGTTCTTCATCATCCAACATCTTTATGTGGTCTAAACAAACTCATGTGGTTACTTGTTTAGCCAATAAGAAATTAGACAAGAAATACAATTTGGCTAACTTCACTCTATCTTTTTTCTCTACATACTCTCCATTCAAAAACATATTATTTAACATCTTCGTATCAATAGGTTCATCAATAGAGAAATACTTGTGTAGGAATCTACCACTAAACTTCTGCATGTCCAACATTGGCGATTCTCCGCAATTTAAACTTGTGATTTTTTCAAACCCTTTAATTCCAAACCTAACTATTTTTTCCTCAAAGTTAAATTTAAGCTCATCTTCTTTTGTTAGGCTACATTGTCTTCAGATGATATGGTTTAAGAGTTGAGTAGGAAATTCAGTAATTTTCAAATCTAAAAAATGTCCAAAAGTCCCTATTAGGAACTTTCTCAAATGCTTATTACTCAAATTGTTCTTAATGTTTGTAATGACCTCAAATCGGCTATATATGTTTAATTTTTGCACACTAGACCACAACTGTCTAGATAGTAGTAATGGTGCCTCCTGTAATATTAAGATCACACACTCAATTTCAAAAGGAAGTTTATACAAAATATACCTAATATAAATTGTCTACTCTTGTCTCATTTCTATTTTCTCGGTCATAGAATTCATCTGTCATTTTTTGTTTCCCCCTATTTGTCTGATTGGTTGTTGCATATTTATAAATGTGAATTAATGTAATAATAAAAGAATGAAAGTGAAATATAATTAAATATTTATGTGAATAAAAGTAGTGTTTATATTCTTTTAAGATTATTGTTTTTATTAAACAAGTACCTTCGCATCAACTTTGTTTGTCCGCTTTGTTTGTTGTGAACCCTGTTGGAATATATGCATAATATGTTAAACAATATAATCCCTTACAAATCCTACAATATACATTAGATTAGGTGACAAATAGTATACACCCTAAAATCATAACCCTCAATATACATCAATATAGCCTAAAATTAATTTGACTACACTATATACTCTAAAGATACCACAATATAATTATTAAAAAAAACATGAAAATAAATTATTTGAAGCATGATATATTTATCATGATTTGAAAATGAGCATGATTTGAAAATAAATCACCATGGTACCTAATATGGTAGGTTATTGTATTAGAGATTTGTAATACTTTAAGTAATATAACACGATTTATTATATTGTTTAAATAAAACCTATTATTAGTAACTAAATAGTAACTAAGCGTATGTCCCGAAAAATAAAAAACAAATTCACATATATCAAAATATCAAAAGATAATTATAATTTAAATTTAAAATAATTATACCAAAAATAATTTAATAGAATTGTATAAAAAATCCTACAGTATATATGATTCAAATCTTATAAAATATAAAAGATTACATTCTATACTCCAAATTGATTATATTTATATTTATATTTGTAGTAAGTTGTACCTAACTAACTAAGGTATATATTCAAAAAAATAAAATCACATATCAAAATCTCAAAAAGTTAATTATAACATAAATTTAAAAATATTATAGCAACAAAATATTATACCATAGCCAAATCGAAATAATATTATACCTTTTTAAAACTATATAAAAAATCTCTTACAAATCGTACAGTATACATAAGATTAGGTGATGCAAATAGTATATACCCTAAAAGCATAATCCTCAATATACGTCAATATACCCTAAAATTAATTTGACCACACTATATACTCTAAATATACCACAATATATTAAAAAAAACCATGAAAATAAATTATTTGAAGCATGACAAATTTATCATGATTTGAAAATAAATCACCGTGGTACATAATATTGTAAGTTATTGTAGTAGAGATTTGTAATATTTTAAGTAATATAAGACAATCAATTATGTTTTTTAAATGAAACCAATTATTAGTAACTAAATAGTAACTAACATTTTTTAAATGAAACCAATTATTAGTAACTAAATAGTAACTAACATATGTCCCAAAAAATAAAAAACAAATTCACATAGATCAAAATATCAAAAGATAATTATAATTTAAATTTAAAATAATTATACAAAAAATAATTTAAGAGAATTATATAAAAATCCTACAGTATATATGATTCAAATCTTCTAAAATATAAAATATTACATTTTATACTCCAAATTGATTATATTTATATTTATATTTATAGTAAGTTGACCTAAATAACTAAGGTATATATTCAAAAAAATAAAATCTCATATATCAAAATCTCAAAAAGTTAATTAGAACTTAAATTTTTTTTTAAAAAAATTTCAAAAAAAATATTACACTATAGCCAAATCGAAATAATATTATACCTTTTTTTACTTATATAGAAAATCCCATACAAATCCTACGGTATTGTAACGCGGCAGGCCTAGGATTCGGATCAGGATTCAACATCCGAATTTGGCAACTAATGGACCCGACATTCCCCTGCGTCCTGACAACATTATCCTTGTTTGTGTTAAAGGCTTATTAGAGTGAAAGTTGTCCCCACAAACCAACAAGGGTTCTTTCAGCATGCTTTGTCCTCACTCACATGCATCCTAGGAAAATTTTCAAAAGTCACCCATCATAGAATTGTCCAAAGTTAAGCGTCTTTTAGCACGCTTAACTTGGAACAATTCTATGTTGGGTGACCTTCTGGAAATTTTTCTAGGATGCATGTGAGTGAGGACAAAGCATGCTGAAAGGACCCGTGTTGGTTTGTGGGAACAACTTTCACTCCAACAAGCCTTTAACACAAGAGAGAATGATGTTGCCAAGTTGCAGGGGATGAGTTGCCAAATTCAGATTCTAAATCCTGGTCCAAATCCTGGATCTGGGGCATTACATGTAAGATCCCAAATTTTTAAGGTGATTTGTAATATTTTTATTATTAATTATCTTATTAAATGTTGGTAAAGTTTTAATTTTTTGATGTCTAAGATGAGTTTAATTTTTGGGGTTAATTGTATTGGTGGTGGTTGGTTTGTTTGTGATTGGGGAAAAGAAAAGAGAATTAATGAGAAGAGAGAAAATTTGGATTAAAAGAGGAAAGAGAAGGAAAATTTTTTGTGGACGAAAATAAAAGGAAAAGGAAAAAAAATAATATATATTATATTATTTTATTATTTCTTTCTCTCTCTTAAAGTATTGAGGAAATTAGGGCTTTGGTGTTTTCATCTTCTTCCATGGAAAACCCTAGTTACAAAGAGAAAAGGTTGCAAAAAGAAAACCCTAGCCGCCTTCAAGCTCGCGTCGCCGCCGCTGCCGCCCAGCCCTTCTCTTCGCCGCGCCAGATCCATCATCTCCACGCCAAGTCGCCGCACGTCGCTCGCAGCCACGCAACGCCGCACGTCATCCATCATTTGTAGCCGTGCGTCGCTCACGCACGTCGTCCGCCGCCCAGCCCTCCTCTTAGCCGCGCCTCACGTCGAGTTCCATTGCAAGCCGAAGCCCACACGACGCCCAACCATCCATCTCAGCCGCGCGCCGCATCGCTCTGATCCACGAGCCGTCTGCTCGCCTCGCCCTGTCGCTCTCTGCTTGAGCCGCGCCCAGCCGCCGCTGCACAGCACGCCATCTCGCAGCCGCCATCTCGCAGCGTGTCCAGATGTGCAAGCCTTCCTCTGAGCGTGCAGCCGCTCCTCAATCCGAGCCGAGTCGAGTCGAGTCGTCAAGCTGAGCTGCCGAGCCGTGTTCTGTCACTGCCCGTCTCCGCTGCCATTGCTCTGTGTTGGTTTGTTGGTGAGTTTGGGTTTGGTTA
>JBBPDJ010036726.1:0-14513 GCA_037974625.1 Cucumis cinereus | reverse complement strand
GATGGAACAATGTGAGATAGAAGCTAAAAAAAGTGTATTTATCACTTGTTGGTATCATCATACCTAATTTAAACATGCGAATGAGAAATGACTAAGGAAGTACATATTATTGATGTATCTCCAATTTGGAACTTTTATTAAATTAATTTTTTGTAGATATCAGATAGCCACAGATATAGCTCTATATTTGTCTATCTCAGATAGACAATGATAGAGCTCTATCATTTTCCTCCATCGAAGAAAAATCATCAAAAACAACAAAATTAAGGGTTTTATGGGGGACAGTGATATAGATCTATCATTTTATATTCCAAATAGATAGAGATAGACCAGTATTACTATATGAGACAACACGTGATAAATCTCTATTATTATTCATCCCAGATAGACAGAGATTGACCACTATCAATGTATGTCTGAGATAGATGAAGATAGATGGATGATAATCGTTGGCTCGCCGTTGTGAATCGCGTGGGATAAAAATTGTGCAGGCATTTTTGGTATTTTACACATGGATTGGGCTTTTTTAAGTGGGCTTTTTCCGTTTGCTGGTTGTTTGTGGGTAAAATTTATTGGTTTTATTTATGGATTTTTCGATACCTATTGAAGTTAATTTGGAATTATTTTGGGTACTTTTCTAGTTGATCGAAGGTTAATTTGAAGCTTTCCATTGGAATTAATTCGTAGAGTTTTCGGCGACGAAATTTGAATTATTGGAGACTTATCATTGGATTAAATTCGTAGAATGTTCATGCGATTTAGATTTAAATTTTATCGACCAATTGGTAAGATTAAAGAACTATTTTGAGTAGTTTAAGGATAAATTTGATTAATAATTTTTATGAAAAAATTGTTAATTAAATTTTTATTTATAGATTTGACTTGGAGACAAATTGAATTGGAATTTTCGACGATCCATTGGTAAGTTTAAGAACAGATATTGAAGTATTAAAGTTAAAATTAATTAATAATTTTTATGAAAAATTTATTAATTAAATTTTTTATGTATAGGATCGAGTTGAGGATTTATTTTCGAGCCAAAAGTTTTTCAGTAATTATGAGGTAAGGGACTTACTACTAGTTCCTCGACAGAGTAAGGATATTTTTGTGACAGTAAGAATACTTAGGTAACATCTAAGTTGCTAGAATATGTGATAAGATTGGGTAATAAGTTTAAGTTATTTTAATTAATAATTTAATAGAAAATTATAAATTAAAATGGGATGTGTAAGGGATATTTCTACTGAATCCACGCCTTGGGTGTATAAGGTGTGGAAGGTGGATTGAATTATATGTATACCTTGTGTGACATCTGTTGTCGTTCATCTATTTATTGTGGTTATGTTTGGGATGTTATGGGACACCTTATATATAACACTTTATGTCATGGTTGGGATGTTGGTTATGTGACGCCTGGATCCTTTGGTTATATTGTGGTTTGATGATTGGATCTTTTGTATAATTAACTGTGTGGTTTATGCATGGCCTTTCGTACCTTATGGAATCCGTAAAGCATATTAACTGTACCATGAGGAATGGATTATTATTGTGATTGTATTACTTATTGATTGTGGTTTTTGTTGGATTATGGTGTCTGTTAACTCTACCTATTAACTTTGTGTACTTGTTTGTGGGACGAATTGACAAGCATGTGACGCGTGTGTAACGAGGGTTAGGTTAACAAGCTTGTGTGGCATATGTTTCGACTTGATTGCTTTTGCATGTGGTCCCACATGTTTGCTAGGACGACCCTGATATTGGGTTGTATAGTACAAGTTAATAGAGAGAGTTAATGGTCACCTAGTGGACTCAATGATATGCTTATGTTGAACTGTCTGTTTATGGTTGTGTGATAAACGAGTTATTAAGTATTAATGCATAACTCGTATGTCAAGCTTAATTGTGTGATACGCTGTCATGACATGTTTGGTTATGTGACGAATTGCTTGATACTGATTTTTGTGGTGAGTTAACTAAATGTCTTAGTTAACTGTTAGTGATGGTTATGCGAGTACTTAACAGAATGGACTAACTCTTGAGTTAGCTGTCGGTGATAGGTTTACTATGTTGAGATGGACTGAATGGTTATCTGACGGTCTGTTAGAACGGATTGCTATGGAAAATCAAGGAAGTTGTGTGGCGATATAAATTTATGGTTTGCTGTAGAAAAACCGTAAAACAGGATAAAGGTGTGAGGCGATTGTGGTTCTCATTTTTGAATTAAACTTCACATGTGTGCTTATGAATGTTTTGGACTAAGATTGAATGTCTTGGGACTAGGGTAGTTGTTAACTTTATCTATTAGCCATGTTATACTCCGTATGTGGGACGATAGCTACCTTTGCAATTGGTCCCACAGGTTGCTACGACGACCCTGGCATTGGTTGTATGGGTGTTCCTACTAAACCATTAGACTGTGTGTCGTAGAGTACGGTTTAATAGAAAGTTTACAGTTAAGCTAGTGGGCCTAGTAGTGGTCTCTTACTGGATATTTTTTTACTCACCCTTTTCATGTTTATTTTTCAGGTAAGTATGGGGAAACCGACGACGGACAAGAAGGAACAGTGACCATGTGTTTGGGGATAAATGCTTCCTCTGCGTTGATGTTGTTACTATTGACAAATGTGTCCACTATATTTTTGTCAAGTTTATGAGTTTTTATTTAAGTAACGACCCGGGTTAAGGTTAAAATTTTGAAGCGTTAGAAAACTACTTACCTAGATTGAAGCCCACAATTTTCAATTAAAAAATTTACTTCCTTGAACAAACGACAACACCCTTGAAGACTAAACAACAAACACATTTTTAGATGTTACAACATACAGTTTAAATAACTTAATCCACTTTAAGAGAATGTTTAAGATGGATAATGTTATCAAAATCAACTAAAACAAACAATAGTCCTTTGTAGATTAGTTCAAGCTAGTAACAAACTACAAACAATAAGCTAAAATAATTTTAAAAATTTAATTAACATGCTTTATTTGAGTTCAAAAGAGCTTAACATGATTTCAAACTTACAAAACCTTAATCTAACACATAATTTTAAGCAAACCAAGTTAAAGACCAAACAAAAAAAATCTATAATTTATACATTTTTTTCATTCAGTACTTAAAGCAAACACTTGGCGTACGTCCGATCGATTCCATCAAAACACCATCTTTCCCAATTACAGCCATTTTCCAAATTGAAATTATGAAATAGAGAGGCTAAATAGAAGATACCATGAAGTTTAAAATGATCCATATAAGACCTTCCTAAAAAACTAGGGAGACAAACTGAAATAAAAAATAAATACTTTAACTAACAGTTACTAAGAAATTGAAATGTTTTCAATGTCAAAACAAGGTTACAATTTTTTTTAGAGACAGCACAGAAGACCATGGACGTATAAAACCCACTAAGAGCTCCAAGGGGAGGCACAAAACTAATAATTACACAAAAATCCATAAAATCTCAAGATTAAAAGAGAGAGAGAGAGATAGGAAACAAATCAACCCCTCAACGAACCATTGGCGACTTACTGAACTTGTTCATCTATTTGTTGGTAACTTCCACCGTCGAAAAATCTCACTCTCCGTTGGCGTTTGTCGGCATCATTCTGTTCGTCGACTATTGTTCTATTCATCGTCAGTGAGGTTGAGTGAAGAGGGAGGGAAAGAGTGAGGTAGGAGAGAGGGAAAAGGGTCTAGGGTCGGGAGAAGATGGAAAAAGTTGATAAATAAGGAAAAAATATTTTACTAAATTTTTTGTGTGTCATGTAACATTTTTTGGGACATCCTAAGATAGGAAAACAACTACACATATTAACATATAAGGAAATATGGTCTATAAGCAAACTTTCCATGATAAGAAACATGTTGTAGAAAGATGTTGAGACATAAAACAAGACATGTTGCAAAATATATAGCTTAAGTTTATCTTTAATATAATCCGTCAATCACATTCTTGTAACAAGATTAATCTTCATCGGTATGAGTTTTTTTTTTTAAGGTGATTTTGAAAGCAAACTACCTATATATCATCATGAAGAACAACATCAATTATATCATATTGTCAAAGTTGATTGTTCTAATCAATTAGTTTATCCAAATTTATGATTTTATTTGATACCGTATTAGTTACCTTGACAGAGACCATGCCTCCAAATTTTATGGTAGTATAATTAAATAGATTTCTTCCATAATCAGATAAATAAATTATTTTTAAATATACATACTTTTTTATTGAAGTATATATTTTTATGTTATTTTCAAATAATCGTTACACTGACTTCTCTATAAAGTTTATGATGTAATACATTTACATTGACATCATCATTTTAATGAGACGTTATCAGACAGGAATCTAGAGGGCATGATAGTGACAACAATTTTCATCCCAGCTTGGCAATGGCCTTGTAAGCTGTATATGAAGAAATTATTTCCTATTGAGAGCATGAGCTCATCGTTGCCAGAATTAAGCACTTTGGCACCTCTCGAAGTCGTGCAACTTCTATAACTCACCTCATCGACTACCACCACATTGTTAATTCTTTGATCATAGTTGAATTCTTAAAACAAAAACATCAATTGTCGTTTATTTTTACTAGTTAAAAGAAATGTGCAACACACATGTTAATCAAACCATATATTTTTTTGGATGAATCATAGTAGTTATCGGTATGCTCCTAATCTTGGACATTATGCGTTGGTGTTATTTGACTCTGGATTTTCTTACTCTTGTACATCATTAGTGTTTGTAAAACATGTTATACTAGAAATAGTCTTTGAATTATGTTTTATAAGTTTCTACTACGTGAGGAGAAATCATATTAGCGAATGAAAAGATAAAACCATATCAATTGAAATAGCGAATCATGTACTATATGTGACTTTAATAGTGTCACACCCTCTCCCAGACCCTCTACTCTTAGTCTAAGAGATGGCGTGAAGCCAGTAAGTAACGTTCCTTACTTAATGGCACTCACTGACGGCTTATTTAACTTACACTTAGAAACATCCAACGAAAATAACTTATAAACATATAAATAAAACTTACATACATAACAGATCTCACAGGTATCCCATACTACCCAACACACTCGTTTTAATATTTTACAGACCAAACCATGCATATAAAGAGTCATGATTATGACCTAACAAATCTCAAACTTGATAGTAGACAGGTAGCAATAGGTCAGGCTCGGAAATCACGATCTCTACCTGAAAAGTGAGAAAACATTTGAAAGAATAAGCTAACGCCCAGTGAGTGACAATTTATAAGCAATATACTTTAGAAATCACTCATAAACTTTGAAATACTTTAAATAACATACTTTAGAAATCACATGCTTTGGAAATACATAAGTATCATACTGCTGAAACATCTCAAAAACTTGTAAAGTAGTGTGTTTCTAAATCTTTCATAAAGCAATGCAAAGCTTTTGCAAGAAATCTGTAAGTGAAAACTTTAACAAGTAATATATTACTGAAAACATTTACAAAGCCATGTGTGCCATCTAACTACGCTGTAGTGGGGAAAACCCGACACTTTCAACGACTTTGTCATAATAGAGTCATCTCAACACTAACGACAACGATAACTACGTCGTGGTGCGATCAATACCAACAACATCTTTGTCGTGGTAGAGATAGCTCAACACCCACGATAGCGATACTACGTTATAGTGGGGCTAGCATCTATAACGTCTTGTCCTATAGGGACGAATCCAGCACTAACGATAGCGAAATCTACGTTGCAGTGGGGCCAACATCAGAAACGTCTTTATGGTAGTGGGACAAGTTCAACAATTACGTCAGCGCTATCTACGTTGTAGTGGAGTCACCACTCACAACATCATTGCCTCGGTGGGGCAAACCCAACACTCATGACAGCGAAATAGTCTAGTGTGCACACTTAGTATACTAGCCTCGGGCTCAATCATGAATAGACATGCTTGTACTGAAATTCTCATAAATCACTGAAATAATTCTTAAATACCTTTGGCTTAAGTATATTCATTAGAAAATACTCATGAAACTTAGATCGTTCAAATCATACCGGAATTTTATTTAAAAATAACAAAGCATGCTTAAATCAAACTTTACTGAAATTCGTAGAAACGTGAAAATATCTTCGACCTTTAAACACATCAAACCAAGCTTACTAGCATATGTAAAATCTTAAATCACATATCTAATCATTATTTAACACATTTTTGGCATGAAAAAAACATAAACATTCAATACGTTTCCCTTAAAAAACTTATCTTGTAAAACGTGTAAGCTCGGTAATAATTTAGTGAAATTCATACAATACATGCTTTAAAATCATAATTTAAAATAATAAGTCAGTCACAAACTTGATGGAACGTTCTCGGTTCGTAAACTTCTTCGATCGTCAAATTCACCGAAAATGTCAAGTAACTTCTACAATTGCATCTTCAGCTCTTTCAACTCAGCTTGAGCCATCCTATACGGAGCTTTAGATATAGGTTGTGTACCCGACTCTAGCTCAATAGCAGAATCAACCTCTCTCTCAGGAGGCAATCCCAAAAGGTCTTGTGGAAATACATGAGGGTAATCTCTCACAACAAGATCGAACGACAAGGAAACGTCAGCTTTCCAGGTGTCCACCACACTGACCAAGATACTCCATGTATCTTGATTAAGCAGTTCACTGGCTTTCATAGTCTAAATCACCTTGGGCAAAACCACAGTCCCTGGCCCTTTGAATTTAAACTTGCCTCTGCAGAAGGGTTCAAGACAACCTCCTTACGATCAAAATCTATACTAGCATGATTAACAGCCAGCCAATTCATGCCTAGTATCACATCAATATCCCGTATGTTCAGAACTAGCAAGATTACATCTAACACATAACTTCCTATTTCCACCTAACATGAATTAATTTTCACCTCAGATAACATAATTTCTCTAGATGGAGTAGTCACATAGAATACAAAATCAAGAGGTTCAACCTCCAAACATCCATGCTTCACAAAGATTGATGAGATAAAGGAATGATACAACCCAGAGTCAAATATCACCAAAGCATAATGTCCCATGATTGAGAGTGTACCTGTTACCACGGTGCCTGCCTTATCAGGCTCTTGTCGATTGGTGGAAAGTACTCGACCCTACTGCATGTTTCCACCTCCCTAAGTTGTACTCGTTGACTGATTTCTTGTAATTATTAGGGCAACTTCGACCATGTGCCCTGGTTGCTTGCATGCAAAACAAACCTTAGACTTGGTCCAACATCAACCCAAGTGACTCTTTTCACATCTACAGCAAATTAGTGTATGCCTCTTCGTGGCACCTGCCTCCACGAATTGCTGCTGGTAATGCCCCAACACCTCTTATCCTCGGACTTCTCCATGGAACTTCTGCAAGCTTTTCCTTAGCTTTTCTCTTTTGCCCAGAGGAGGGTTCCTTTTCTGACGACTTATCCTAAATGTCATCTTCACGATCATTCACATTACAACATGACGCAGTACCTCCACCTGCGTGGTAGGATTAAAAGATCGGACAAAGCCTCGAATGTCCTTCCTCAGGCCTCTCACAAACCTCTCAACTCGGGCCAACTATGTCGTAACCATTTTCGAAACAAAATGAGACAGCATGTCAAACTCCTGGTCATACTCCTCAACTGTCCTCTACCCTTGCTTCAAGTCTAAAAGTTCCTGACGCTTGGCATCTCGAAGGTTGGCAGAGAATAACTTCTCGTAGAAACATTCCTATAACTGTTTTCACATAATAGCACGGAGATTTCCACCCAACCTCCTTTCAGTGGACTTCCATCAGACAACGACCCAGTCCCTAAGCAGAAATGTTGCACACTAAATCTTCTTGTTTTTCAAAAAATTCATGTATCAAAAAATGTCTTGAATCGACGACAACCATAACTCCAATTTAGAAGGGTCCTTCAGTGACCTATCGAACATTTGAGGATCATACTTCTTGAAATCTCTCAGATGCCTTGACTCTGTCGACAATCGAGTCGGCAGGTTCTTAGGTACATCTTGTGCAGCCTAATCTTGGGCAGGTGCTGGTGGGGACGGCTGAAACTGTGCCATAGTTGTTGTCACAGTCGACGTAATTGTTTGCCCTAACAAGAGCAGCGGGATCTACAGCTGGTTCAGCAGGTTGTCCTCGATCTGCTCCTCGTCCACTCTGTCCATCTCTCCTAGCAACTTGACTGTAACGCCCCGGATTTTCGGCTGTAATCCATGGTCGTTACTTAAGTAAAAGTTTATTAAATATATTTTAAAAGACGAAGTCAAAACAAAACAAATACTTTTATTTAATTCAAAAATAAACAGTAAAGGGTTTAATTCAATTCATGGAAAAGAAAAGAAAATACCGAGACGAGATCCATGAAATAGTTTTCTAACAAAATTCAATATATTAAAATCCAACACACAGTTGTAAGAAAACATCGGAGATAAAAATCATAAGCGGAAGCAATTATGTTTCATGGTCCCTCCTGGTCTGATCATTAGTTCTACTTGTCCCTCGCTGGTCCATTCTTACCTTTGCCTGAAATAAAACATAGAAAGGAATGAGTATAAAAATACCCAGTAAGGAAAACCAATACAAACTCCATTGGGTGACTGTTAACTTTCCCTAATGGCTAGTACTTTGCGACACACAGTCGGGTGGTTGAGTATTGACAAATATGTCGGAACAGGCATCGTACAGATCCCCTTCACGACCCTGGCAGCAAAACACCACACAGGCTTGCCCTCAAAATGAATGTCGAAACAGACCTTGTAAAGACCCCCTTCTCGACCTTCAGTGACGGGGTGCCACACAGGCTATTCGACAAAATGCCACACAGGCTAGTCGACGATATACCACACAGGCTGGTCACTGTAGTGATGAGATGCCACACAGGCTGGTCACTACAGTGACGAGATGCCACACAGGCAGGTCGAGATGAAGCCACACAGGCTAGTCGACGATATGCCACATAGGCTGGTCACTGGCTAGTCAGAATCAAATCGCCATACAACTTGAAAACTGACCTATAGTTTCCACACCAAGTACAAACCCTAAACCAAGTACAAACTCATTAAATGAGTTAACAGAAACCGTATCCAATGAATCCAGTACAAGTGTTGTGATCACAAAAACCAAATATATCTCATGCAGCAGATATCACAGGTAAACGGTACAAAAAATCATGCATAAACCCAACAAATTTATAAGTCAGATAAACCCAAAGCCAACACTCAAATCAGGCACAGAACAATCTTAACACCTTATACACCAAAAGCGTAGATTCGGTAGAAGCCAGCCTTACCTCAAATTTCAGAGTTTTTCTTACTCGAACTAGCCTCCAATTGACGTTAATCACACAAGAACTTTAATTAATACTTTTTTCCCAAAAGAAATATTAATTATTTCTAACCAATAACAACCACTCCCAAACTCACTGACAAAGATGAAAACCAAGGCGATTGCACCATAAACGACTTCGATTAAACCTCCAAGTTGATCCTTCATTAATAAAACACCAAATTTATTCAAGTAAATCCTTAATTTAAATCTCAACTTGATTTCTTTACGAGTCTTACCAACAAACCAACAACGAGCAGCGACATCGGAGACAGGAAGTGACAGAACACAACTCGGCTTGGTGGCTCGACTTAACGGCTCGGTGCCTCGGCTTGGCTCGGCTCAACGGCTCGGCAGCTCGGCTCGACTTGACTCGGCGGCTACCCACGTGGCAGCTATGGAAGAAGATTAATTTGGGGAAGAAGAAAGGGTAGGGATGACTTGGGTTTCCTTGAAGAGAATTGGAAAAGATGAGGATTGGAGAAGGAAGGTGATGGAGAAGCTGAAGATGATGGTGAAGAAGATGGTGAAGAAGATGGTGAGGAAGATCGTGAAGAAGATGGTGAGGAAGATGGAAATTTTTTAATAAATAATAATAATAATACCACTATTATTATTTTATCATTATTATTATTCCCTCTTTTTCCACTATTATTATTTTATCAATATTATTATTCCTTCTTTTTCCAAACATCCCCCACTTCCCTCCTTTTTAAATAAAACAAAAAAATTTCTCCTTTTTCACCAACTACCACAACAAAATCCAAAAATAATTATTTCCCAACAACCAATTAAATCCAATATAACATCCCAATATTCAACAATTTAACCAATTTACATTTTGGAGTTGATCAATAAAATTTCAATTTACTTTAAATAAATTTGGGATGTTGCATTGACGTGGCGACATTTCCTAAAACCGCCACCACTCCATTAGAAACAAAATCTCTAAATAATTCATGTTATTTTAAGTTTACATGCAGTAAATAAGCGTAACAAAATAATAATTCAAAAAACATACATGGCAGAACAAATGAACCGTAGTGATCACAGGGACATAAACCATAGACTTACACTGTAAGTTAGTCTACAGAACCTAAAACTTAGGCTCTGATACCAATTGTAACGCCTCGAATTTCCAAATTGAACCAAGTCGTTACTTATCCAAAACCAGTAAATTGGAAAGACATAAATAATATTAAAAAAATACTTTTATTTAAAAAAAATTATTAAAATGTTCATCAAAATAAATAAATATTTAAATAAAAAAATACCTAGACGGGATCCCTAAATATTTTTCTAAATTGAAATAATTACAATAAATAAAATAAAATAAATAAATGATAACGAAACTAGACAGTGAAAGCAATAGGTCTTCTTGTCCCTCGCCGGTCTCTTCTTAACTTTGCCTAAAATACACAACACAGAAAGGATGAGTATAAAAGTATACCCAATGATCTCACTAGGTGACCATTAACTCCCTATTAACTTGTACTCTCGATGTCACGGTCGTCCTACAAAATTTGTGAGATCATATGAAAAAGCAACTATCATCGAAACACATGCTAGACAGACTTGTCAACCCGACCCACAGGACACATGCCATACAAACTTGTTAACCCGTCCCACAAACGAAATACAAAATAGTTAATAGGTAGAGTTAACAGACACCGTCAATCCAAAAATCATACCAACTGCAAACCCAATGTAAAGCAGACAAATCCATGACTCAAACCCACATGGAACAACAATCATGCTTTACGAATTTTCAAAAATAACAGTATGGAAGAGCATGCATAGATATCACAAAGTTAATTACACAAACCCAATCATCATGATATACAGTGTCATGTACCCATAAAACATAACAATATGAAATCCAATGGTAGCGCATAAAATCACACAATCCACCAAATCCATCTTCCACACCTTATGCCCCTAAGTTGTGGGTTCTGTAACACCCGATTTGTTTTTTAAGTTGTTTGTTGTAAAAAAAAAAAAGTTAATAATAATATTTTATAAAAAAAAAGAAAAATAAAGAAAGAAAATGATTTATTTATTTATTTATTTTGTATATATCATGTTTTAAAAAAAATTGGATTTTTGAAATGGGGACCCGAGAGGATAAGGAATAGAAAAGAATTTTTTTTTCTCTCTTTTTCATTTTCAAAACTCCTTCATCCAATTTTTCTAATTGGATGGATGTTAGGTGGAATTTGTCTTTAAATTTAAGCTAAAGACAATCAATTTGAAAGAGGAGAAGAAAGAGTTTGAAGGAAGAAGAAAAATTGAAGAGAGAGACAGATAGAGTCAAATTCTGGGAAATTGAGAAGTTGAAGAGCAGTGAGGTAGTGGAGTCATCACAACACTAACGACAGCGATAACTACGTCGTGGTGGTATCAGTACCAACAACGTTTTTTTCGTGGTGGAGCTTGCTCAACATTCACGACAGCGATACTATATTATAGTGGAAGTAGCACCTATAACGCCTTTGTTGTAATGGGACGAACCCAACACTGACAACAGCAAAAACTACGTTGCAGTGGGACCGACATCAGCAACGTCTTTGTCGTAGTAGAGCAAGCTCAACATTCACGACAGCGCTATCTACGTTGTAGCGGAGCCACCGCTCACAACGTCTTTCCATGTTGGGACGAACCCAACACTCATGACAGCGAAATACTCTAGTATGCACACTTAGTATACTAGCATCAGACTCAACCATGAATACCATGCTCGTACTGAAATTCTCATAAATCACTGAAATAGTTCATAAATACTTTTGGTTGAAGTATTCATTAAGAAATACTTATGAAACTTGGATCATTCAAATCATACTGAAACATCGTATAAAGAATTTCATTTAGAATTTCTAAAGCATGCTTAAATAATTCTTTACTTAAATCTCATAAAACGTAAAAATATCTTCTACCTTTAAACATATCAAATCATTCTTACTAGTATATGTAAAATCATAAATTATGTATCTAATCATTATATAACACCTTTTTGGCACGAAGAAAACATAAATAATCAATATATTTAACTTTAGAAATTTATCTCGTAAAATGTGTAAACTCGATGATCATTTAGTGAAATTCATACTATACATGCTTTAAAAATTATTATTTAAAATTAATAGTCACTCACAAACTTGATGAAACGTTCTCGGTTCATAAACTTCTTCGATCGTAAAATTTGTTGAAAACGATCCAAAATTGACGGATTAAACCAACCCGATAACTAAACCCGTTCTTAGGTTCAATTCTCTAAATACCCCTTAATTTTCTCCTTAATCAAGGATAAAATGAGCATTTAACAATAATTATCCTAATCGGGCTAAGAAAAAAATGCATTCTATCTTTTGGTTTCGATGATGGACAAGTAAAGACAGTAGGGTTTAATGACGCACATAAAATGACGGACAGTTTAAAACATCATCTTCAACCTTTGAATATTTCCCAAATTTAATCTAGTTTTTCGACCACAACTACGGCAACATTTCAGCGATAAAATTCTCATTTTCTAGTCAAAACTGGACGTTATAACTATTACCAATCAATTACCTATAACTTAAACAACATTACCTCAAGATTTGGCCATCCAATTTGCTCTCAATCCACGGGAATCGAGCTAAAAAATTTTGTTGCTCTTTTTTCTGGCGAGATTTTCTACAATTTTCAAACTTTAAAGTCGTCACTTTCAGCTAAAATTAATCAAATTAATTGTTACGAAATCAAAGAGCGACCTCTTATTGCGCTTACTACAAATTTTGAAGTTCCAATTTCAACTCTAACCCCTTCAATTTCTTCAAAAACTCCAATTGCTCAAAACTGTAAATTTTTCAGCTTCGTCGAGTTTCTTCTTCAATTTCTTGGTTTTTTTTGCTAAATTTCTTCAAATTGAGCCTTCCTTTAGCTTCCTCTCTCTTTTCAAAACACTTTAGACACAAATTTCACTCGATTTGGTGAAGAATTGAAGCTCAACTTCTCACTTTTTCTCACGGTATCATCTCTCGGGCAGCCCAAATTTTTTTCCAACTTTTCTCTCTGTTTTTCTCCTTTCTTTCCCCTTCTTGTCTTCCTTCAAAATGGCAGACTACAACACTTATTAAGAAAATCTTCACCGAAAAGCCGCTGCATGTTTTTTTAGAGTAAGATAAGTTAAGCCGTCAGTGAGTGTCTTTAAGTAAAAAAACGTTACTTACAGGCTTCAAGTCATCTCTTAGGCTAAGAGTAAAGCATCTGGGAGAGGGTGTGACAATGATAATTATATATTTTTTAAATAATAATAATAATTAAATATTTGAAAATATTTTATTTTAGGATAATATTTTGAATTTCACATTTGAAGAAAGTTAAAATTCTAAATTCTAAATTTAGATTTTATTCCCAATTTTAAATTAAAATTTGGCCATAACCCAAATTTTATTAAAAAAAAAATCCATATTATCTTTAAAGATTTGAAAAGATTTTATTTGGAGATAAATTTTAAATTTCACATTTGGAGATAATTAAATTTCTAAATTCAAAATTTAGATTTTATTCTCAATTTTAAATAAAAATTTGGCTATACCACAAAATTTTTATTCTAAATTTCACCGAATTTATAATTCAAGCCAAATTAACTTGCGTATTAGATTTATCTCAAGCCAATCTAATTTATCTCAAATTTAGATTGGGAGCATTATCTAGAATACATCCCTATGCAAAATTGAGGAAAGTACAAATTTCATTTGAAAAAAAAAAAATTGGAGTTAAAATCAATAATGGGTTGCTTGTATTTTGATATCAAATTTGATTCAAATTAATTTTTTTACATATACCTAGTTTTTATTCCAAATCCAAGTTTAGGTTTTTACCCTCCAGTCAAATTAATTAAGGATTAAACCTCAAATTCATTTCAAATTTAAATTTGGCTACATTCCAAATTCTACGATACAACTATATCATGGCGATCAGTGAAACAAACCATAACTGCTACTATACAACTATATGCATGCGGTATTGTCTTCATATAATGTCGTTGAAAAACTTTTACCAGGAGATAAGCCACATATTCCACGAATGTGTTGAGTCATCGATCTTAGTCATACACATTCTCGACTAGCGTCATGGAGTGCAAGTATTTCAGCATGGTTTGAGGAAGTAGCAGTTATGGTTTGTTTCACTGATCGCCATGATATAGT
>JBBPDJ010036725.1:0-14519 GCA_037974625.1 Cucumis cinereus | reverse complement strand
TAATTACATTAAGACTAGCACGATGCTACCTAGGATATATATGTTGTGTGGTCTTTGTATCCTATGGTATAGCTAGTTTTGTGCCTAATAGATAGTATGAGTACCGACTAGTATTGTGCGTTGGGCTAGGGTAGATGTTGTTTCAGTCTATGGGCCACTTGCTGTGTGAAATAGGGTACTGACTTATTGGAGATGAACTGTTATCTAGTAGAGCCAGTAGAGAGTTCCTTACTGGGTATATTTATATACTCACCCGTATGTGTTTTCTGTTTTTCAGGCAAAGGTAAAAAAAGGCTGGCGAGGGACAAGAAAGACCAGTGACCATGCCACAGGGACCACATGGATGTTGCTTCCGCGTATGTGTCTTATGCATTTTCTGAAACTTTATGGATTTGTATTACTTTGTTTAAAATTTTGAGTTTTCTTTGATCTTTGAATTTTTGAAAAAGTGGGATCTCGTTAGAGTCGTTTCCAGGTTTTGATTACCATATTTCTAACTGTTGATTTACCTCCACAGTTTGTTCTAGTTTGTTTTAAATTGAAAGGAGTCGTTTTTCATCATCATTGGTTTCTAAATGTCTTCTTTTATGGTTTTTGATTTAGCAACGATCCATTTTAGTTTTCGCAAATTAGGGGCGTTACATGTGATAAATGAGTGGACTGATTAGGTAACGAATTTGAGTTATTTTAATTAATAATTTTTGGAAAATTATTAATTAAAATTGGATGTATAAGGGATGGCTTCTAGTGAATCCACACCTTAGGTGCATAAGGTGTGGAAGATGGATTTGATCGCTTGTTTTGTGAAATCTCTCTGCTATTGTTTAACTATATGTGGTTATGTTTAGGGAAGTTATGTGACACCTTAAACATAACACTGTGCATCATGGTTATGATGTTGGTAATATGGCGATTGGGTCCTTTGGTTATATTGTGGTATGATGATTGGGTATTTGTATGATTAATTGTGTGGTGTTTATGCATACCTTTTCATACTATTGGAATTTGTAAAGCATGTTAACTGTACAATGTGGAATAGTGTTATGGATGTAACTGCTTTACATTTTAATTGTGGACATTATTGGATATAGTTTCTATTAACTTTACCTAATGTTTTTTGTGCTCGGTGGTAGAATGAGTCAGATAGCAAGGCTGTGTGGCGATGTTCTCTGACAAGGCCAGTTAACAAGCCTGTGTGGTGAATTTGTTTCTGAAGGTCGGTTACAAGCCTGTGTGGCGAATTGTTCCGACATACCCGTTCTGATAGAAAGCCTGTGTGCTGATTTGCTCTGACAAGGTCGATTAACAAGCTTGTGTGGCAATTTGTTCCGACATGTCTGCCCTTACTCAACCACCTGACTGTGTGTCGTAAAGTACAAGTCATTAGAGGGAGTTAACAGTCACCTGGTGGACCCAACAACTAGATGTTTATGGTTTATGTGAGAAGCGGGTTATTAAGTATCAATGCATAACTCATATGTCAAACTTAACGGTGTGGAACGCTTACATGACATGTTTGGTTAGGTGATGAAGTGCTTGATACTGAATTATATGGTGAGTTAACTAAACAGTTTAGTTAACTGCTGGTGATGGTTATGAGTTGAGTTAGCTTAATGGACCAACTCCCGAGTTAGCTGTTGGTAATGGGTTATCTATGTTGAGATGAACTGAAGGGCTATGTGATGATCTGTTAGGAACAGATTGCTATGGTGAAACCAATGGAGTTGTGTGGTGATATGTCTCTGTGGTTTTCTATGGATTAACTGTAAAACATGATAAAGGTGTGGAGTGTTTGTGGTCCTCATTTTTTAACTAAACTTCATAAGTGTGCTTATGAATGATTTGGACTAAGATGGTATGTTTTGGGACTATGGTAGCTGTTAACTTTATCTATTAGCCATGTACTCGGTATGTGGGACGTTAGCTGCCTTCGAGACTAAGATTGCAGAGTACAGTTTAAAAGGAAGTTAACAATTAACCTAGTGGGCCCAGTAGTGGGTTCCTTACTGGGTATTTTCATACTCACCCTTTTCATGTTTATCTTTCAAGTAAGTATGAGGAAACCGGCGACGGACATGAGGTACCAGTGACCATGTGTTTGGAGACTTTATTGACAAATGCTTCCGCTGCAGTCTTTGTGTTGATGTTGTTACTTTTGAAAAATGCTTCCGCTGCATTTTTTTCAAGTTTATGAGTTCTTATTTTAGTAACGACCTCGGGTTAAGGTTAAAAATTCGGAGCGTTACATATATATATATATATATATATATATATATAATTTCTTAACCAAAATAATTAGCATCCCAAAAAAAAAATTAAATCTCAAAATAAATCCAACTTATTATTGTAAGATAATGAAACTAAAATTATCTCAAATTTTTGCGATGTTACAATTATAAATTTTTTTAAAAAGAGGTTTGCAGGCGAAAGTAAATCTCTTTTGTAACTTTTATTCCCTTCATATTTTGTTAAAGAATGAGGCAAAAGATTCAATACTACAGAAAAAGGTTTATTTGACAGTTTTTCATTGTTAAGTATGAGATTACTTGACGATTTTAAATACGTCAAGTAATCAAGTGTCAAGAATAAACATTTTTTTCTTGACAGCATAAAATCGTCAAGCATAACACTTTACTTGACAGTTATCCATCGTCAAGCCTAACACTTTACTTGATAGTTTTTCACCGTCAAGTAATCAGGTGTCAAGAATAAAGAACTTTTGTTGAAAGTTTAATATTGACGGTTTTTCAGTATCAAGAATTACATACTCCTTACGGTTTATCACTGTCAAGCATGATGTAATTCTTGACGCTTTACAACTGTCAAGTTTTGGACTATACTTGACAATATTTCACTGTCAAGATAACTTTGTAATTTTTTTTAATTTAAAATTTAGCATACCTTTTGTTTACACCTGTATTTACAGTCCTAAAAAAATATACAATGTCGTAGATAAGAACAGAGAGCATCATACACTCATTATATTTACATATCTAACACTTGAATCAAATTGAGAATGTAATAACGATAACTAAACTTTAAACTTCAAATATACTCTAGTACATATTTGATTACATTAGATGCACAGAGATTCATCAAAGCCATTAAGTTAAGAAAATATCCATTGAATATTGACATACCACATATCAGTTCCTAAAGGTAATCTCATACTTTCCCCAAGAATTAATTCAATCAATATTACAATAGGAGATGTACAACCAAGTTTCCAAGTCAAATGGAGCAGTGCTTTTATGTACCTTGCCTTCAATTAGAGTTGTGTATATTGACAAAACCTTTTTCCTTCAACTCATATGGTATACTTCCTAAAATCGAGTCCTTCTCATCATCTGCAGCTGAAATTAGGCAATGCCTCTTAACATTCCACTCTCTAGAAACTTCATAAAATCAATTGCAGTAATAGTGCCACAGCTTTCAAAAAAGCTTCAAATATCGTCCTCTGTTGAATAATATAGAATGCTTCCAGCAAACACTTTTGTAACCAAACTTTCATTAAATTCACTATAGAATATTGAAGAACACTAGTAAATATTAGCAAAACAGAAAAATCCAACTTCACATCTATTTTCATACTATAGAAAGAAATCTATTATTTCTATTAAAAAAAGAGAATAGCAAAAAAGAAAGCTGTTATTTCTATATAAAAAAATCATTCTACTATCTATTTTCTTACTAAAATGATAATCACAATGTTATAACTATGCAAATATTGATAAGAAAATTGATAATCGATATCCTCATAACTAAAAACCTCCATAAGTAGTTCCTAGAATACTCGCTAGGGAGCTCATGTATAAACTTCATTCTTCCACATTATTCTCGTAGGTAAAAATCATTAAGTATTGGAAATTTTCCAATAAAAAATCTTCATTCTTCCACTTTATTCTTGATGGTTTTTAACACTACTTGACAGTTTTTCATAAAACCGTCAAGTAATGTAAATTTTGAAGTGTCAAGTAATCCTATTTTTGTAGTAGTGATTTGATCTTACAAGACTATAAAAGTACATTTATCAATGAAATATTGTTTAGGTAGACGATCGTTATTTTTTTAGAGAAAAAAAAAGAATAAACACATTAAGATAATATTTCTTTCCAAAAAAATAAATGAAAGATACTTAAATATTTTAAACAATGCAAAAGAATCTGATTGGGACAAATGAAGTGAAATAATTAATTGTAACATAAAATTTGATTGGGCCTGCTTCTATTAGGATGTATGTCTTTCTTCTTACTTTAACTTGTTTATAGATAATAATCTATTTTTACACCTGTATCTTTTATTATTATAATGATATCCTACTTATTCTTTTTGACATTTACAATATTTTGTTCTATCTTCTAACTTCATTTTATATTCTAATCTAAAGTGTTTCTTTTTGTTCTAATATTTTAGTTTATTAATACAAGTATAAATATGAAATGTATTTAATTTCTTCAAACTATTTACCTGTTTTTTCTATTATTTTCTGTCAAATCCAACTTTAAATATGGCTGCATGGAATGGATATTATTCCTGACCAAAAATTAGCTATAAATACTGCTATATACTAAAAAACTATCACATACACATCTCACATTCCTTCTTTAAAAAAATATAGCTAGGGAGATTTCAAATATGGGAAACGCACGTATGTATAAAATTCCTTATTTCTTTCTTGAGTTTTTTTTTTCTATAGATAATTTCAATTTTTGCTAAAACTTGTCATTGATGTTTCTTATTTTGTATGATTTAAATTGTTAGATGCTAAATGGATTCCTGTTGGTCCTCCTCCTCCACCTCCTCCTCCTCCTACCTCCTACTCCTCATTCCACCTCACAGAGGATAATGACGTTCTGTATGACAATCAAGTGCTCATTGAGGAAGATGTGATCTTCAATAACAATATTATTGTTTAAACTTTTAGTGGTGGTTGAAATGTCTTGAATAAGTATGTTTCATACATACATACATATATATATATATATATAATTAAATAAACTAGAATATATTTCTACTATAATTACATATTTGTTTTCTTTTAGCCATGACTATCTCTATTTCTTGATAAATTGATTGTTGTTGACCATTGTGAAGTCGATGTCCAGAATTCAAAAAATATTCATATCTTCAACGTAATAACCATAAAAAATCCAACAATATAATAGTTGGAGAAAGAAAACTTAAACTAATACATGGATTTTGTTGAATCTAATGATATGACTTCAAGGGAGTTGGTGGAAAAAATCATTTATTTACTTGGCCTCATAACATATAACAAGTGTTCAATTTTAGGACGGTTATATAAGAAAAAAAGTTATTGAAGCTGATAAGTTCAACGTATGTGTATCTTTTAAAGTTTTGCAAGAACAGAATATATTTAGGTAATTACTAAAAACTTGTTTGATTAACTACTTCTTACTACTCGTTTCTTGAATTTACCTTCCTTACTTTATTCCTTATTTGTTAAGTTAAATATAATTTAATTATATAAAATTAAAAAAAAAAACACTACAAGAAAACAGTCATTTAGCGACACAAAAAATGTGTCATAACTGGATATCGTGACACATATCTTGTGTCCTTGTATCGACTGTCAACATAGGGCCTTTAACGATACCGTGCAAAAGCCTCGTTGTTTGTCCGTTCATGACACTTATTTATTGTCGTTATGTACTCTTCTGTGACATTTTAAAGGTGTCATTATTAATTGATCGTTGACAAAAAAAAAGTGTTATCATTGACGACCGATTTGGGTTATTCTTGTCACTTATATGATATTCGCGATATTTTTTTCGTCACAGATTAATGTTCAATGACTTGAAATTAATGTCAATACAAGTGCAGTCATAACAATTTATTTGTGTCATTAAATTAACTATAAGAACACCATTTTCAGTGTCATATATTGATTATATTTTACTTTTTTGTTTCCTGTCAAGAAATAACAATTAACGACAATTACAATGTACATCAACTCTGTCATTATTAACCAAATAGTGCAAGAAAGTCATCATAAAATTATAAAATGTTCGGTATGTATTGTTAATGAAGTGTCAATTTACATTGTGAAGTAAATATTTGTCCTTAATATGTAACCACGCCACCATATACAATGAAATAAATGAAAATTTAAACTTAACAAAGCACAAGTTGAGAAATAAATGACATATCCATCGTGTCATGCTTCTATGCTCCAAGGTTGCGTCGAAAACCTGAAATATCGATACAAATTAAATATTAATCATAAACTTAGATGACATTATGAAAGTTTCCAAATGAACTTCCAAAACTTATTAATATCAACCAAATGCCTCGTGAATTATCACATAAGTATGAAGTCTGAAAAATGGTAAAAATGAGTTTCCAACGAATGTTCATGCAACTATGTATTTGGAGGTCATACAAGTACCAACCCTATGTTAAATAACATAATGTACTTTTCTAAGTCAATCGCACGTTCGAATCCACCATACACATTTCAACAACTACTTGTATCTCATACCACATACATGTAAAAAAAAATAATCTATCTGGCTATGTACAACAATTATGGTACTACAATATCATATGAGAAAATGAAAGAACGTCAATTCAATTACATGCCCCTTAGAACCTTTTCTCAAGGTGACATTAGATTCTCGACAAGTAACCTCCTAAATACTACGCCAAGAAAATAAGTAACTTCCTTTCTCATCTCAAATTTTAATCCCATGACTTTCATAGGAATACCTCAAATGAAAGTTCAAGATTTCTTTCGAACTAAGTCTTGAAGTTGAAGTTTTGTGAACTTAGCTTAGGGTCTGTGACATTAGAATTATTTAAGTTTATTGAACAACATTCCTAGAAAAGTACACTAGTTCTTTCTTACGTTCCTACACTAGCAATTTCAATACTTATAACTAAGTGTCAGACATACCTAGTTGGCTAGAGTACACCCAATCCAGCAAAACAAACAAACGACATCCTTCAAACAATTCCTACAATAGAAGGAAAAGTTTTCTATTAGTTCATAGAATATAGTGTTCGAAGTAAAAACTAAATTGAAGTTTGTATAAAAAGAAATGTTACCATGTAGGGCCCTTTAACCCGACCCATTGCAACAAAATGAGTATGTATATACAAATGTATTATGTTACTCCAATAAGTTAATATATATAAACATTATTTCCAAAAAAGTTAACAAAAATAATAATAAAAATCCTACTAAAGTATACGCAAAGTTACACTAACCACCCAATTGCATTTCATTCCCAACCCATATACGTTGATCACTTTTCAGATAGGTTTCTTTTTTCCTACCAATGTTGAAAGTCCTACAAAGTTTTGGGTGAATATAAACATAAATGGAAAATAAACATAATTAACTTTCACTATCCACCAAAAGCATTGTACTTAAAGAATTTTTTGCACAAATAGACAAATCAAAGAGACGTTATAAGAAATTCGTCTAAATCTTTGCATTGTATAAGTATTGTAGACAAGAACGGTTAAACTTCTTAAAACTTAGAAAAATGACTAATAACAATCAAATGCCTTTGTATTAATACATAGGTATAAACTAAGAAAAAGAAAACTAGAAAATCATTTTCCAAAAATTCTAAACTACTTTATAATGTCTACGGGAGATGTTTTAATCAAACTACATAGATGGAAGCTATACTTGTAGCAACCATGCATCCATCACAAACAATTGGAAGTGAGAAGGAGGGGTATGCATAACGACTCGTTTCACAGTAAAAGATTTATCAACTACTTCGATATAAAGACTCAACTTCGTTATAGTATATGGAGAAGAAACCAAAAAGGGCTAACACATAATAATGGAGGGAGGGGGGGTTGTAAACTACCTTTTTTGTAATTCGCAAAATACACACTTTTCAATCATTTCTAAGTAGAATAACATGACAAATGTAACACATACCTATTGGCCACCATTAAACCGGTTCCATCAGAACATAAAAGTTTTTCTTTAAAAAATTTCTATAGTAGAATCTGAGTAAATGGACTTTCAAAAGTTAACAAAAAAAAAAACCAAAAGTACTCCATTCTACGCCGCGAAGAACACATGATGTAAGAGAATATACCTTGAGGTTCTTTTATCTCTATCCAAAAAAGAGAGAAATCTAATTTTGCTTCAATTACTAGTGCAAAACATGTAACTCAAGTGATACTTTATATCTCAACCTAAACTAAAAAGAAAACTCACAAACTTCTTCAATGTTACTTAGGTACCCAGTCATAAATCCTACAAAATTTTGCATAACAAAATACCGACAATAGTAGTTTGCATAACCAAAATTTCTACAAAAGGTACTGGAAGCTTGAAATGATTTTTAACAACTTTTTCCAACAATATAAATAGGACTTTCCATAACAACAAATATATGCTACAAAAAAAAAATAAAACAAACAGGAATCAAGAAATACATTTTGCTCATACAATGCAACCAAAATTTCAACCTAGTAAAATAAATGCAAAAGAGAAAATGTATCAGAATTCGAATGCATGGATAAAGAGACAATTCTCAAGAAAAAGTAAAACATAGAGCCAAGAAGCAGATAAATGGTGATAAACAACCTTTGGTGAGAGCATCAACAATGTCATTAGTCTCCAAATAGTCTCGAAAAAGCCACTTCATTGAATAAACGCCAATTTTTTTGAAGATCTAAACAACAACAAAGTTTAGGTGTTACAATATAGGTTAAAAACCTTAACCAACATGGTGAGATTATACATAAAAATCAAGCATAAACACCCACATTTTTCTCTTACACTATTTTGCTTCCACCCTTACAATATCCCTCATTTTCATTCTACCTTTTCCTACGACAAAAAATTTTATTTACCTTAAAATCACCACAAACCATAAATTTTCAACCAAAATAACATACCTAATTTGTCCATTGAATAAGAAAAAAGAAAAAATTGAGCAACATGGTTGTATGACAATAACAATTTCATTTGCCTATTTAGGGAAAGAAGAAATTCAACTACAAACCAATCCTCCATCAAATATCCAAAATACCATGATTGTAGACAAAAAGAGAGTAAGAAAGAAACTCACATGGCAAATGTTTCCCTTCAGCAAGAATAGTATTATTTAACTCGATATTATATTTGCCAATAAAATCTAAGCAATGACAACATAAAACTACTTTATCACAACAAAAAATTCAGTTTTTAGTGGCCCATCGAAAACGTCACTAAAAGTTAAAAAAAACTTCGCTAAAAGTATTAGCGACGTAACCCCATGTGTCGCTAAGACTCTACCTCTAGTGACATATTGTTCGTCACTAATTAATTTTACAGCGACATCCTACATACATCACTAAATGTATACTTTTAGCGACATCTTTTTGTGCCACTAAAAATGTGACATTTTTTTTAAACAAATCTATGATTTACCGATAGTATAGAAAACGTCGGTAAAAGTATTTTATTAATGAAAAAAATAATATCAAATTTACTATATAAACTTGTTGTAAAATTTTAAATATTATTTTTTAAACAAATGAAGAATTACACATTTGCAAAAGAGTTCAATCAAATAAACATAAGTTATAGTTATCAAGATACAAATGTACAAAATTAGTTCCAAGTTACATTCTAGGTACCAATAGTTTGCATGCTAGAATTCTTACAATCGTAGTTTGTATAACAAAAATTCCTACAACATGATTTTTTCATACAAAAGTATAAGACATACCAACCAAAAAACTCTATACAATTTCATCCGAAGTCAACATCAAAATCATGTATAGAAGACCATTTGTGCATCAAATCTGACAAATAAAAAAATGAAATATGTAAGCATAGAAGGACAAATAATTATTCAAAGCATATTCAAATTTGAAATAATTGGTCAACCCAAGAGCATGCTTCAAGTTTCAAATCTAAATACTCACCCAACTCAAAAAAAAAAAAAAAAAACTAAACAAAGCTCAAATACACAAGCATAGGAGTCAAATGAGGGGGCATGTCAAACATAGTTCAAGCATAAGCCTCAAAGTGAAAGAATCATTGAGAAACATAGTTCAAGTATAATAGCCTTAAACTCTCCACAAGCCACATAGAAAAAAAATATGAATTAGAAAATTTGGAGCAAAAACTAAAATCAATATGAAGTTTTTAATGACAAAAGCATGTAGGGACAAAAACTAAAATCAATATGAACTTCTTAATGACTAAAACACTTCAAAGCACTCAACGTAAAATTCATTTCCTTACAAGCCCATTAACATAGAAACAAGCTAGCTCTTTTCCAATAGCTCATTTCTATATTAACAAAAGCTAAGGCACTCCAACGCATGTCTAAAATGAACATCGAAATATATATATCATTAGGGTGGGGGGCGTTGAAAAGCACAAAACAGGAAAATAAACATTCACGAAACAACAAATAATAGATATTATTGAACAAGTTAAGAGGAGACATTAACATAGCAATAAAAAACCCGTTAACAAAAAAATTTCAATTGACTTCATGAACTTATCAACCAAAACAATTAAACTAATCTATGACTACCATAACTGCAGGATAGTCATTGCAATATAGCACCTATTATTATTTTGAAGAATCCAAGGTATACCTTCTATTAGATGATTTCAGAGAATAATCCGTTCTTGTGATGTACAGACGTGGCTCAACAATGTTCATCGCACTAGATTGCATCCAATCCTTAATGTCTAGATTCTGTTTAGATTTATAACTACTAAGCTCTTCATTGCTTAATTCAGATAACAAAAACTTAATCCAGTCACAAGATCAACTTCAAAAACTGTAGTTTTCCTAGAACCAGTCATCACTGCACCATCCCCAAATATGTATGGTGTATTTCTAACAACCTCATTAGTCGTGCTAGGTAGTCTCTGAAATGACAAGAGAAAAAAATATATTCATATCAAAGTTGAAACTATTTTTCATACTTCAAATATATGGAGACAATATATGTGTTTGAGGAAACAAGAAAAATACAAATCTTTCTCCACTAATTTACAAAGCCAATCATAACCAACTTTGAAAGTGGGCATTAACATGGTGGGTGTTATTAATTTACTAAATTTTACCATTTTACCATGCTCAGTGTGTATGTACAACTCCTAGTCATCCCCACAGTACAAAACGAAGGATCTGCCCACACCTCACTCATTTTCTTGATCGTGTTCATGATTGATATTAGCTAGATATGACGAATAGATTGCCGGTCCATAAATAAATGACCAAATTATCTTCATAGAATTACTATCCACTAAGTGAATTACTCCATCCAAAGTAGCAATAAGAGCAGTACTACTTTTACCTTTCCTACAATAGTATGACTCAATTACATTGATTTACAAACTTCCAAAGGTTCAAGTTCACTAAAATTAGCTCAAAATTTGAACCCTAACTGATGATATAGACATGAGTATTCAATACCCAAGTCAAAGCCATAATCCAAGCAATAATTTTGTCCTAATTAATAAGGAAACTAGAGAAATCATAATTAAAGACTCACAGTGGGAGAGACAAGAGAGAAATTGGTGCAAAGATTGAGGGGGTTATATGTAATACCCGATCTTTGTATTTCAAGTTGTTTGTTGTAAAATTAATAATAAAATAATAGAAGAAAATTTTAGTAATTTTGTTAAAAAAGAATGGAAGGATAATTTGGTAATTTTGAGAAAAAAATAGAAAATTTTGGAGCTTACCCAAGAGGATAAGAGAAGAATAAGTGATTGGATTTTTTTTTATAAAATTCTCCTTCAAACTCTCTAATTGGATGGAAGAACGGTGAGATTTGTTTATAATTAAGTGTAATCGGCCAAATTGAAGGAGGAGGAGAAAAAAATTTGAATAGAAAAGAAGGAAAAAAACGAGAGGAAAGATTGAAATTTTCTGGAGGCCGAGAGTACCCACAGTGAGAAGAATAGAGAAATTGAACTTCAATTCTTTACCAAATGGAGTGAAGTTTGTGTCTAAATTGTGTGGAAAAGAGAGAGGAAGTTAAAGGAAAGCTTAATTTGAAAAAATTTAGTCGAGAGAACCAATAAAACGACGAAGAAACTCGTCAAATCTGAAAATTACATATTTTTGAGCAATTGAAGTTTTTGAAGAAATTGAAAAGGTTAGAGTTGAAATTGGAGCTTCAAAATTTGTGGTAAGCTCAATAAGAAGCCCTTATTTAATTTTCTAACAATTAATTTGATTAATTTTAGCTCGAAATGACGAATTTGAAGTTTAAAATATGTAGAAAAACTCATCGGAAAACAGAACAACGAAATTTTTTGCTTGAATTCTCGTGGATTAAGAGCAAATTGGATGGTCAAATCTTGCGGTAATGATGTGTAAGTTATGTGTAATTGTTTGGTAATGGTTAGAACATCCAATTTTGGCCAGAAAAAGAGAATTTCATTGTTGGAGTGTCGTTGGACTTGTGATAAAAAACTGAGAAAAATTCAGGGCAAACTTCGAAGGTTAGATACTTGTAAGTTGTCCGTCGTTAAAACTCTGTCATTAAAAGCTTACTGTCATTGCTTGTCCGTCATTAAAACCAGAAGACAGAATGCATATTTATCTTAACCCAATTAGTATATTGTTTTTAAATGCTCATTTTATCCTTGTATAAGGAGCAAATTAAGGGGTATTAAGGAAATTTAACCTAAAAACGAGTATTGTTTATCGACTCGATTTAATCCATCGATTTTGAACAATTTTCAGGGAATTTGACGATTGGAGAAGTTTAAGAACCGAGAACGTTCCATCAAGTTTGTGAGTGACTTATAATTTAAAATTATGATTTTAAAGCATGTATCGTATAAACTTTACTAAATTATTATCGAGTTTATACGTTTTACGAGATAAGTTTTTTAAGCTAAAAGTATTGAATGTTTATGATTTCTTCGTGCCAAAGATATGTTAAATAGAGATTAGATACATGATTTATGATTTTACATATGCTAGTAAGCATGACTTGATGTGTTTAAAGATCAAAGATATTTTTTAATGAATACTTTAGCCAAAAGTATTTAAGAACTATTTCAGTGATTTATGAGAATTTAAATACAAGTAAGTGCATTCATGATTGAGCCTGAGGCTTGTATACTAAGTGCGCACACTAGAGTATTTTGCTGTCATAAGTGTTGTGTTCGCCCCACCATGGTAAAGACGTTGTGAGCGGTGGCTCCACTATAACGTAGATAGCACTGTCGTGTGAGCTTGCTCCACTACGGCAAAGACGTTGCTAATGTTGACCCCACTGCAACGTAGATTTCGCTGTCGTTAGTGTTGATTTCGCTCCACTACAACAAAGACGTTATAAATGCTCACTCCACCATAACGTAGTATCGTTGTCTTGAGTGTTGAGCTTGTTCCTCCACGGCAAAGACGTTGTTGGTACTGATCCCACTACAACGTAGTTATCGCTACCGTTAGTGTTGAGATGACTCTACTACGACCAAGACGTTGGGAGTGCTGGATTTTCTCCACTACAACGTAGTTAAAGGATTACACATGACTTGCAAAAGTTTTCAGTTAAGCATTGTTTTATGAAAGATTTAGAAACACGTTGCTTTGCAAAGTTTATGATATGTTCAGTAATATGATATTTATGTATTTTCAAAGCATGTAATTTCTGAAGTATGTTATCTAAAGTATTTTCAAGTTAATAATTGATTTCTAAAGTATGTTGTTTTAAATTGTCACTCAATGGGCATTAGCTCAATCTTTCAAATGTTTTCTCACTTTTCAAATAGAGATCGTGATTTCCGAGCCTGACCCACTGCTGCCTGTCTACTGTCAAAGTTTGAGTTTTATTTAGGTCATAATCATGACTCTTTATATGTATGTTTTGGTCTGTAAAATATTATGTAACGCCCCAGATTCTCACCCTTAACCCGAGGTCGTTACTTAAACAAAAACTCAATATCTTTTCAAAATGTAGTGGAAGCATTTTTCACAAGTAACAACTGTTGGATTTTATGTCTTAAAACTCGTAGATAGTAAATGTAAATCGTTGACCGTTATTAATAAACTTATTAATAAACAGTTATTATTTCAATTTCAATAAATAGTAATTGATTATTTTTGTCTAATTAACTCAAATCCAATAAACTAACATCCAAAGCTATTTTAGGAGTCTTGAATAGTATGTGGAGACATACAGGGATCAATGTTCGAGATACAGCTTAAAAGGTCTATAGTATAAGGATAAGGTTGGGTACTTTATCTTGGTAACACTATGGATACGGTCCACTTTGTATTTGATACAAACACAATGATTTAATGTGTTCATGTAGGTGACACACACGCGGGGGTATCTTATGCAATGAGTTTGCATAAGAATGGACCACGAAATAGTAGCCACTAGATGTAACCCCGTTGACTAGTTAGATTTCTATTTCAAATAGAATGACCTAGGCGACTTAGTCTTAATCCTGTGTATTATGAACTCCTATTCACAAGGTATTTTCCTTTGATTTGTATGGGTGAGAGTGGCATGTTTGCCGACTCAATAAGCCTACCATTTTGGGGACAAGA